>RCUC01154671.1:0-50999 GCA_003697995.1 Taxidea taxus jeffersonii
AAAGATGATCACTTGAAGCAGAGTCAGAGGCGAGTGAGCAAGCATGAGTATGATTTCAAATAAAGCTGAAAGACGTGGGCAAGAAAGAGTGTGGGGGTGCCTGGGTGGCTCAGTGAGTTATGCCTCTGCTTTCGGCTCAGGTCATGATCCCAGGGTCCTGGGATCGAGCCCCCATCGGGCTCTCTGCTCAGTAGGGAGCCTGCTTCCCCCCACCCCCCGCCTCTCTGCCTACTTGTGATCTCTATCTGTGTGTCAAATACATAAATAAAATCTTTAAAAAAAAAAAAAAAAGAAAGAGTGTGGACGTATGAAGGAGTAAAAACCTACCAGTAGCCTCTGTACATTCAGTAAGTAGAATTTGGTTCAGTAAATAGAATTTGCAAAGGGGTGAAATTGTGAAAATGTCCCAACACCCTTATTGTAAAGCAAAGGGAACACAATCAGCCCAGCTTTGTGGACAAGGAGAAAGCATCACCCATGCTAGAACATCGCCCAGATGAACGTGGGGAAGATGCTCAGAAGGTAGTAAAGAAGAACTTGCCATAGCAATAGAGATGGAGTTGTCATTTGGCTTTGGGAGGGGAATGATGGAAAGTAGCAAAGTAAGATACCAAGAAAAAAGGCTACAGAGATGTACAGAGAGCTGAGGAGTTCCCCCAAGAAGCCAGTCATCTAATGTTGTAGAATTTCTACAAAGGAAGCAGGCCAAATTTTCTCTCCCCGAGATCCTTAGAAGTAGAAAGGAAAAAGATAAAAGACTAAGAAAAGTAGATTAATAAGCTCACTTTATAAAAATTGCCAAATGTAATAATAAGATAATAATGACTAACACTTTGACCACTTCCTGTAGGCACATAAGGCATAGGAATATTACCTATATTATTTCCTTTAATCCATCTACCAGCCCTGTAATTATGTACCATTACTGTCGCCTTAATAGAAATGACACTGAGTTATAAAGAGATGAAATAACTTGTCCAAGATCACGCAGCTGCTAAATGGATCAGCTGGGAGTCAAATTCATTCTGTGCGACTCTAACAACTCATCAATAATAGTCCTTTGCTATTTTCCTACACTGCTTTCCCAGAGAAGAGGAAATACTACTGAGAAAGTGGTAGATCAAAGAGGACCAAGTAAAGAGACTGGGAAAGATGGAATAGAGAAGAGGGGTTGACGAGAGCTTGGCAGATGTCCTCGGTCTCTTACACAAGTGTTACAGACTATTTCTCATTGGATGGTCCAGGATACTCAGATTAATGCTAATATTTTTTAAATACAAAGTTCACACATTCATGGAGCCGATTAGTCCAGGTGGTTTTTTTGTTTGTTTTGTTTTGTTTTTTGTTTTTCTAGATTAACACAGTACCAAATGTGCCATCTGGAGTTCTGGAAGAGAAAAATAATGCAGTCACTGAGCTGCCCCCACAGGGAGGTGCTGAACCAGTCTTTGCGTCCTCCTTGGCCAGGTCTCTTACTAACTAATTGGAGAACAGACCTGTCCTTTTTTTTCTTTTTCTTTTTTTTTTTTTTATAAACATATAATGTAACCCCACCACCCTCTCCCGACACCCCTCCCCGCAGCAATCCTCAGTTTGTTTTATGACATTAAGTCTCTTTTGCTTTGTCTCCCTCCTGATCCCATCTTGTTTCATTTTTTCTTTTCCTACCCCCCTTACCCCCACCGCCATTGCATCTCCACTTCCTCATATCAGGGAGATCATATGATAGTTGTCTTTCTCCGATTGACTTATTTCGCTAAGCATAATACCCTCTAGTTCCATCCATGTCATTGCAAATGGCAAGATTTCATTTCTTTTGATGGCTGCATAGTATTCCATTGTGTGTGTGTGTGTGTGTGTGTGTATACCACATTTTTTATCCATTCATCTGTTGATGGACATCTAGGTTCTTTCCATAACTTGGCTATTGTGGACATTGCTGCTATAAACATGTGCATGTGCCCCTTCGGATCACTATGTTTGTATCTTTAGGGTAAATACCCAGTAGTGCAATTGCTGGGACCTGTCCTTTTTAATGACTTTTTATTTTACTAAGAGTTACAACATTTTATATATTTTCTCATAAGATCAACTAAAGGAAAAAGAAGTTTGGATGATCTGACTTGTACTAATAAGAATGTTGAAGTAACACGGGAATGGCCTTAAAAACATCTAGGGGTAACAATTGGACTTTTTTAATGTACTTATATTTTCTTGTGTGCAATAAACTTTTTTTTCCTTCTTTTCTGTGCCAACATCTATGTGAGAGGAATGCAAAATCTCAGGTACCTAAGTCCACAGTGGCGCTAAAATGTGATTGCCTTTATTGATCTGAAGAAAGAAACTTGGCACTGATTTAGCCAGTATTAAGCCAGTCATTTTAATTTAGAAAAATAAAAAGCATAAACAAGTTTTCTACTCCTTAAGATCCTGATGCCTACAAAGCCTTAAGGTGGGTGCCAAAGACAGTTATGACTTCCATTGACAGTGAGTTCCAAAAGCAACTTGTGATCCACTTCTTTCTTCTTTCATCTTTTCTCCCAATTCGGTAGGTTCTTTGCACATATTTGTGCATTTCCTCAGCATGCTGGTGGTGCACAGTGAGCATGCGCCATGCCTGGGCCCACGTGGTCTGAGGCAGGATCTTAAAGTCCCCTAATTTTTCTTAAAATAATGAAATGTCTCTGTGGCAAATATTTTACTCTCAAGAATTTTCAGAATTCATGTCTGGATCAAGATTGAGATACGACCCTCTTGTTCCTTCAGGGACAAACATTTCTAAAAAGGTGGCGGGTTGGTGTCTTAATCTACTCAGACTGTCATAACAAAGTACCATGGTCTGGGTGGTTTAAACAAGAGAAACTTGTTTTGTCACAGCTTTCAAGATTGAAAGTCCAAGATTAAGGTGCCAGTAGGGTGGGTGTCTGTGAGGGTTCTCCTCTCCACCTGCAGGTGCTTATCTTCTCACTGTGTCCTCATGTGGCGAAGAGAGAGAGGTTGACAGAAAAAGAGATTGAGAGAGTGAGATCATTCTGTTCTTACATGGCCATGTTCCTATGGGATTATGGCCCCACGCTTATGACCCCATTTAACCTTAATTCCCTTCTTAAAAGCATCAGTATATGAATTTGGGAGGAGAGCATATGAGACAGTCTGTAGTAGTTGAGAAAACTGTAAAAGTATTTGGCTAACTTCCTCCCTCAATTAAAACAGTATTTGACTCTTTTCATGTCTTCTAGATTAATACAGACTTTGTATTGAAAAAGATCTAAGGTTACCTGGTCTAATCGCTCCTAAAAAAAACCTGAAAACTCCTTTTCTAATCAGAATGTTTTTAAAGAAGTTATTTCAAGATGTCTTGACCCCTAGGTTTCTCTTATCTTTTATTCTGTATGAGTAAAAATAAGAACTTCTTTAATATCCTTAAAAAGTCCTTTGCTGTCTGAAAAGGACCAAAAATCCCTTTCTTTGGCTTCACTTTCCCTTTCACTCCCAGGGATGAGGGACAGTACTAAATAACCACTCTGTTCATGGTGCACTCTCCAGGAACTGGAGTCCCCACTGGGCTTCCATGACGAGTAGTCAGAGAAGGTCATTGTGACTTAAAGTGAGCACCGCAGATGAAGTGAGCTGGATCCAAGAGTCAGTGCTGATTCATTCTCAGATCATTCTGCCATCTGAAGATTCACATTTATCTGCTATCAGAGGATGGAATTCTGACACTGAAAACTGCCATTGACATTCCATGGTATTCAGAATTGCTTCATCTATAGTATTTTCAGTGTTCAAACCTAGCTAGGGCTTATGGATCATTTATCATAAACAGGGATTGATCTCAGTCAACCAACATCTATCAAACTCCATCTCTACACCCTGGAGGGCCCTGGGGATAAAATGCACATAAGACATCCAGTGACTTCCACAGGAATGAGGAAGAAACCTTGAGAGCCTTGGCCAGTCCAGATAAGAAGACCTCCTTTACTTCCGCAGCAACACACCCAGGCAGTCGCCCTTCCCATCACTTGAGACTCACTTTATTTCTGCTTCTGGTCACCCAGAGTAGCCTGGGACTGCCACGTCATCCTTCATCCTTCAGAATCTCTTCCCCATGTCACTCCATAGCCACCCCTCCTAACCCATCACTCACCTTCCCTCAGTACACCTTCCATTTTACACTAAAGCCCTTCCATTATACACTCTGTAACTCAAAGTCAACCACAGGCAAAATCCTCCTTATCTTCTGACTTCTCTAAATGTTTCTTTTATGGTTGTGTTCAAACTAAAAGGTGGGTCCCCTTAGCATTCCGCTTCCCCTGCAGAACCTCTAAGTGGTAGATATTTGATCTTGCCTTAAGCCCTCTTACTGTTGGTCCCTGGGGAAGGTTCATGTACTCTTTGCTCCTCCTTGCCACTTCAGACCACTTTCTTTTCCTCTTCCCTAATCCCCTTCCCTGCCACACACTTTACATGCCCACAGACTAGAACCTCCACTCACTCTCTCTTTGCTATAGTCATCCACAAACTCTGAAAAATCCCATTGTACTGCCTCAGCTTTTAGCTTCTGGCTCAGTGAACTCTTACCATTCTATTCTTGCCACCATTTTTGGTGATTTTAATATCCATGTGATGAAGAATCCAGATGATCCTTCAATACTTCAGTCTCTCAGTTCCTTGACACTGTCTGCTTCAATGATCTCTCTCTCAACCCTAGTTCACCCATTCAATCCAAGGTCACATGTTGACTTCTTTTTTTTTTTTAAGATTTCATTTATTTATTTTGACAGAGAGAGATCACAAATAAGCAGAGGCAGGCAGAGAGGGGGGGGAAGCAGGCTCCCTGCTGAGCAGAGAGCCTGATATGGGGCTCGATCCCAGGACCCTGAGACCATGACCTGAGCCAAAGGCAGAGGCTTTAACCCACTGAGCCACCCAGGTGCCCCTTGACTTCTTGATTACCGTGAACTACAGTGCATACAGTCTCTATCTCAAGCATCCCATTTTCTAAACACAACATCTCCAAGATGTGCAGTCTACTAAAAACTTTGACTTTGTCACTGCCTAGTGCCACCTCTGCATTCCCATTTCCCTTCTCAGATAGCTTAAATTCCTAGTCCTCAACATCTTTCCCTATGCTTTCCCCCTTACTACCTTGCCACAATCTGCCTTTATCATCTTCATCTGGCAAGATCCCAACTCTACTTAAATCCAACTCCATCTACTCTTTTTTTGCTCCCACCCAGTAGAATGGACCTGGAGAAAAGTACATAGCCATGTCAAGTTGTGTCACTTTAATTTCACTGAAACCAGAATCCTGCCTGTACCTTACCCCAGCTGCCATGGTGTACATGTCCATCCACAGGACACATAGCAGCTCATTCTCCTAGTCTCTTCTCAGCAATTATTTTCAACTGTTAAAAGATAAACTAAGGCATATTTAAAAATTGACGAGTTTAAGCAAAACTCCATTCAAATTGGGCAGCATCCAATCTAGTAGATAGAAAGGAGCTCCAAGATGCTGCCCCAAATGGAAGACTGTCATAGACACAAGGGAGCAGGAACAAGGAAGTTATACTAGGCAAAAAAAATGAAGTTGGTTATTTCAATGAAGTTGGTTACTAGAGTAACCTAAAGGTTACTCTCCTTTAGGGGATGGCAGGAGTCTATCCAGCAGATTACCTAACTCATGCTGGTCAGAAGATTCCTGATTGACTAGTTTTAAACTCCATTTCTGAGAGAGCTGAAAGTATAATTAGTTCTTGGTTTAGAGACCTAGAGATTAGCATAAATGACTCTATTTTGAGTCTGTCATCTTTTAAAACAGTATCTTAACTTCTATTCTTAAGCCTCATTCTTGGCTGATGGCATTGAATATGATTCTATTTATTTATTATTGTAAGATTTCTTAAAACTTTAATTTCATTGTCATTAACATACAGTGTTAAGTTTCAAGTGTACAATATACTGATTAATTCTATATATTACTCAGAGCTCATGATGATAAGTGTACTCTTAATCCCAAACACCTTTTTTATCCACCTCCCCACCCATCCCCTCTCTGGTAACCATCAGGTTGTTCTCTATAGTTAAGTCTCTCTCCCTCTCTCTTTTTTTTTTTTTCTTTCTTGGTTCATCTCTTTTTTTCTTTGTTAATTTGTTTTGTTTCTTAAATTCCACATATGAAATCATATGGTATTTGTCTTTGTCTGACTGGCTTATTTCACTTAGCATTATACTATCTAGATCCATTCTTGTTGTAAGTGGCAAGATTTCATCTTTTTATGGTTGAATTATATATATACCACTTTTTCTATATCTATTTATCTAGCAATGGACACTTGGACTGCTTCCATAATTGGGCTATTGTAAATAATGCTGCGATAAACATAGTGATGTGTGTATCTCTTCAAATCAATGTTTTCGTTTTCTCTGGGTAAATACCCAGTAGTTAAATTACTAGATCATAGAGTTGTTCTGTTTTTAATTTTTTTTTAAGAAACCTCCATATTACCCTCCACAGTGGTTACACCAGTTTGTATTCCCACCAACAGTGCAAGAGGATTCCTTTTTCTCCACATCCTCTCCAACACCTGTTTTTCCTTGTGTTTTCAATTTAAGCCATTCTGACAGGTGTTAGATGATATTTCATTTTGGTTTTGATTTGTAATTCCCTACTGATAAATGATGTTGAATATATTTGCATGTGACTGTTGGCCATGTGTGTGTCATCTTTGGAGAAATGTCTATTCATATCTTCTGCCCATTTTTAATTGGATTATTTGGTTTTTGGGTGTTGAGTAGTATCAGTTCTTTATACATTTTGGATACTGGCCCTTTATTTGATATGTCATTTTCACGCAATTTTTCCCATTATGTAGTTTGACTTTCAGTTTTGTTGATCGTTTCACTTGCTGTGCAGAAGCTTTTTATTTTGCTTTTCTTTCCCTTGCCTGAAGAGACATATCTAGAAAAATGTTGTTAGAGCTGATATCAGAGAAATAACTACCTGTATTCTCCTCTAGGATTCTGTGTGTGTGTGTGTGTGTGTGTGTGTGTGTGTGTGTGTGTGTGTTTGGTTCTCACTTTAAAGTCTTACAAATAAATAAAAAATAAATAAATAAATAAATAAAAAGGGCTTATTTTTCTCCTTATTTTACCATACTCTTTTGGTTTTCTACCTACCTTGCTGACTGGTCTTTACAGGTCTCCTTTTCTGGTTCATTCTCATCTCCCTGATTCATAAACATTGGTCTTTGCTTTTGTTACTCTCTTGATGATTGTATTCAATCTTGGGACTTAAAAGAATTTATACTCTGATGACTCTTGAATTTTATCTTAAGCTGCACCTCTTCTCTGAAGTCAAAAATTGAATCTACCTATTGAAAATATCAAATACCTTTTAATATTAATTTGACTACAACCAACTGCTTCCTCTGGGATTTCTTATTCCTTTCATTTTTTTCTATAGAATTTATTACCTTCTGACTCTCTCTATATTTTATTTTCTTGTACATGCAGACAGAGTAATAATTAGATTTATTGCACCAAAAAAGAAGTTTTATGTGAGCAAGGAGTTTTTATTTCTTTTTAAATTTATATCTCACATCTAACTAGTTCTTGGCATATAATGCTCACACAGTAAATACTTGTTGAATGACGAAGCAAAAAGGTTGTCAGTCTAATTGGGGGGAAAGGGTAAATTAAAATAATCAGTTTTTCATTTTGTTATGTAGGTGTGCCTTCTTAACAATACACTTTACAAACTCAATCTTTTACTTCATTCATATGAGCATATTTGTATAGGAATCAGAATCAGAAATTTTGGGTCTCCTGTCAATCATTCTCAATGTCCCACTGGTAAGAATTAGTATCTTTATTCTTCATTCAAGGTCTATTCTTAAAGGATAGCAGTGCTTATTATCACATGGACAAATATTCCTGTTGTGACATTTATTTTAGATCGTGTTGGTACATTTCTGGTAATAGTACTCCTCTCCTTGGCTCAATCTGACTAAGTCTTAAGGTGTGTATAGGCATCTAAAATACTGTGTGGTTGATGTCTAGCTATTTTAAGTTTCAATAATTATCCAAAAGAATCCTCACATAGGGAAGGAGAAAATGAATGGGTAACATTCTCCATCCTTTTTTCCCTCTCCTTCACTCACTCATTCAGTGGATTAGTTTTTAGCACCTGCTGTGCTCGTTCACCACTGGTGATGTTCAAGTCTACATTTAAGGATCTGAAAACCCCACTTTAAATTCCAACTCTTATTTCTCTTTCTGTGTATGCTGTTGTTCCCAGGTTCACTCTCTTTCCTATAAGAGGATTATATTCCCCCTCCTCCTAACAACAATCTTGGACATGTGATTTGCTTTAGCCAATGAAATGTCAGCAGAGTGTAGTATGCTAAACTCCAGTGAAAGCTTTAAGCACTACAGTGGGGTTCTAATATTGCCATTTTACCTCAACCATGCACATGAGACTGGGTTGCTACTTCAGCCCGGGTCCTAGAATGAAGGAGATAAGAGACAACGGTTGTCTATGTGAGTGAGAAATAAGCATTTGTCATTGTAATCCACTGAAATTTGAGTTCACTCCGCAGCATGACTTAGTGCCTTTGGACAAGTGTCGGAGTTTCTCATTTATACACTGGGGACAATAACATCTTCCTTGTCTATCTCAGAAAATTATGGGGAAGAGCAAATGAGAACTCTACAGGTGAGAATTTTCACAGTATTCTATGCTATTCACATTATTGGTGGAACTCTAATTATATGCTCTTCCAAGTTCTGGAGGTATCCATGTTTTTTAATCCTCCCATACCAATCTTTCAATGAATCTAGAACACTTGAGACATTTTGCATGGGCAAATTATGTTTTCCTCTTTCTTGTTTACTTAAATGGGCTGATATTTAGAGAATTGAGAAGGATATTATTGAGACATAAAAACCATATCCTTAAGAGTTAATTCTTTTAAGATGATGCCAGCCTCACCTCTCTGCCCCCACACATTTATTACATAAATCTCACAGTTCTTTTCTTTTCCCCTTGCTGTTGTATTATATTGCATTTATAGGATTTCGAGTCTGTATGTGATGTCTTAGAACTTGGAGTGAACTTGATAGGGATCCTGGGGAGCATGCGTCAGGGGACAGGAGTGGCAGAGGTTGCCAATTGCTGAGTCAGTGTGGACACAAGGTTAAGTGCCACCTGGGATGCTCTCTCCACCTCCCTAAGAGAGAAAGTCATGTTCATGGTCTGGGAGGAAGTGTGGCACACTGAGACAAGTAGGCTAGTACCTGTCACTCGGGGAGGCATATGTATGTCTCCTTAATCTTCACAAACCTACCATGTACTGTCATCACTCCCATTGTGCAAATGAGAAAACTGAAGCTCAGTATAGTGAAGTTTCTTGTGCAAATTGGTGAAAACCCAAAGCGGTTCCATAACCCAAGCCTTCCTACTCCAAATTCCTACGTCTTTCCTATCTTATGTTTTATGTGGACGTTTCATTTTATATGTGGTATCCTAGGAAATACAAAGCTAAGTGCTAATATTGGTCGTGGCATTTAAACACCTTATTCTTTAGCATGTAAATGAATTCAGCTTCAGCAAGAACCCCTGACTGTGATTTTGTGGCAGGGGGTTTGAGAGAGGGAAGGTGGAGAAGGTTGGGTGGTAAATTTAAAAATTAAATATAATGATATTTTCTGGTTCCATGTATTCCCAAACACATTATTTCATGGTTGATGGCATGGTTGATAGCTCTGTGTAGCTGTTGCGTACTCTGTTACTAATTATTGACATGCTCCTACATGCTCCTAACAGTGGCAGAACATGGTTGTTTCTAATATTCCACTATTATAAAAGTGCTACAACAAACACCCTTTTTACATAAAATTAAGTGTATAGCTGTCATTGTTTATTTTAGAATACCTCTATCCCCAGAAGCTGAATTGCTGAATTAAAGAGAATATGCTGTTTTAGACTTTTTGTACCTAATTCCAAATTATCCTCCAGGGTACTTGTAATAACTTATATCACACCAGCAGTGTGTGAAGGTGCCGTGTTTTCCCTCATTTCCAAAGGGATTGAAAATTTGAACCACATCCGTTCCAAAGGAAACACTTCAAGTAATCTCTGACACATTTTAATTGGCCAGAAATGTGGTAGAAAAATAGATAAAATAATGGTGCCGGTGTTGTCTGAGTTTTCAAAAACTAGAATGTGATACATTCTGAAAATTATTGCTCAATGAACTTGATGTTGACCTTTGGGGAAGAATTCTAGAGTAGCCGTGTTATTAGAAAGCTCATGACTGTTTGGACTTTCATTTGGCTTAGGCACGTTTACTTGAATGACTAATCACAGCATCACCAAAGCCAATGTAATGACATTTTCACCCCCTAATAGAAACCTGTTTAATTAGATGCTGTAGTACTGACTATATCTATTTAAAGAATGTCCTTTAATCTTCTTCCTGGATTTGGCAATCCAGATAACTGTTGTTTCAAGATATTCTTGAATCATGCAGGATATTAGGCAGTGACTCATTAATAAGATTGTCTATATCTTAGACAAGTCAGTCATTGGGACTGATTGGCTTCAAATAAAAATACCATGAGTAAAAATGGTGTGGAGGGGTAACACAAAAGTGAATAATTGACTAAGTATGATGATTCATTGGTTATCTTTAAAAAGCTATATTCATAATAGCAAAATAACATCAAAATATCATCTCTTATATGATTATGAGGAACCTGAAAATAAAACCTTGATAAGCTCCCCATTAGAAGATGTAAAAGAGGGATTCCTGGGTGCTCAGTTGGTTAAGCATCTGTCTTTGCCTCAGGTCATGATCCCAGAGTCCTGGCATCAAGTCCTGCATAGGGCTCCTTGCTCAGCAAGAAGCGTGGTTCTCCCTCTGCTTGTGCTCTTTCTCTCTCTTGCTCTATCTCTGGCAAATAAATAAATAAAATATTTTTTTATTAAAAAGAAGATGTAAAAGAATTCTAGAAGGTCCTTCCTCCAGCTATGTGGTTGGCTAACTCTAACATTTCAAATCTCGGTACACATATTGCCTTCTCAGTGGAACTAATACTGATTCTGGAACCTGTTCCTTATCCCAGTTCTTCTTATCCTGCTCTCCTTTTTCTTTCCTCCATAGCTTGCAACCACTTCTGCAGTTTATGGATTTATTATGTTTATTATTTATTGTTTGTCTCCACTGCTAGAAGGTGAGCTTCAAGACCATAGGAATCTTTCTATATAATTTAGTGATATAGCCCAAACATCTAGAATATTTAGAAGACACTCAAGATATAAATGTTGGATAAGTTGAGCTAAGAACTAAAATTTAAGTAGTAGTTTGGGTTATCTTAATGAATATGGATGCTACATGGCTCATATAGTAAAGAAAGCCATTTCCAAACTCATTGGAACACTGTTGGAAGTACTTACACTGGACTTCAACTTATACATTTCCATCTAAGTCTAGAGAGAACTAGGCTGAGAGGATGCTCCTTCAGTACCATCAAAAGTGTAATTAAAAGAGTAGCCAAGTGAGTAAAATGAATTCTTACATTTTAGATTACTATTTGCAAAGGCCCAAAGCAGATAGTGTAAGATAAAAACAAATTATAGAACATAAAATAATCTTGTAGAACAGGGAGAATAAATATACTTCTCTATACTGTTTCTAGAAATTATTTTAAAAATACTTATC
The DNA here is from genome assembly GCA_003697995.1 of Taxidea taxus jeffersonii. Lineage (NCBI taxonomy): Eukaryota > Metazoa > Chordata > Mammalia > Carnivora > Mustelidae > Taxidea > Taxidea taxus. The sequence goes on from RCUC01154671.1 coordinate 11,724, forward strand.
CCTCAAGGACTCTTTTTGTGAAGTAGCAAAAAATTATTTGAAAATGGTTTTGCTAAAATGCCCTATTTTTGTAATCTAATTTTAGAATATGTTGTTTTTTAAAATATGTTCTCAGAAGAAAATCTTTGCACTTGAATCAAAAGACAGGTTTATTATATAGTGTTTAAAACTAGACTTTTTATAATAATGTAAAATAAGTTTTAAATTCCCCATTAAAGATTTCTTTAAGATTTTATTTACTTGAGAGAGAAAATGCTCATGCACACACAGGCACACACACATGTACACATGTGTGAGGAGGCGGAGGGCCAGAGGGAGAGGGAGAAAGAAAATCTCAAGCAGACTTTGCACTGAGTGTGGAGCCGGACAAGGGATTCGATCTCAGGACCCATGAGATCATGACCTGAGCCAAAAGCAAGAGTTGGGGCTTAACCGAACCACCCAGGTGCTCCTCCCCATTAAAGATTTTTTTTTTTTAAATTCAATGGATAGTATTGATATTTTTTTTAACTTTATTTAAGCTTTATTTAAACATATGATGTAACCCCACCACCCTCACCCAACCCCTCTTCCCCCCACCCCCCTCAGTTTGTTTTATGACATTAAGAGTCTCTTTTGGTTTGTCTCCCTCCCGATCCCATCTTCTTTCATTTTTACTTTTCCTACCACCTTAACTCCCACCCCCGTTGCATCTCCACTTCCTCATATCAGGGAGATCATGTGGTAGTTGTCTTTCTCCAGTTGACTTATTTCGCTAAGCATAATACGCTCTAGTTCCATCCATGTCGTCGCAAATGGTAAGATTTCATTTCTTTTGATGGCTGCATAGTATTCCATCGTATATATATACCACTTCTGCTTTATCCATTCATCTGTTGATGGACATCTAGGTTCTCTACTCTGGAAAACAGCATGGAGGTTCCTCAAAAAATTGAAAATAGAGCTACCTTATGACCCAGCAATTGCACTACTGGGTATTTATCCTAAAGATACAAACGTAGTGATCCAAAGGGGCACGTGTACCCGAATGTTTATAGCAGCAATGTCCACAATAGCCAAGTTATGGAAAGAACCATTAAAGATTTTTAAATAGCATGTTAAATACTTTTTAACAAAGACTTAATAATAACAGACATTTGTCAATTTTTTGGTCACCAAGCATCAGAGCCTCTCTACCAAATACCTTTAATTTCTCTAGATAAACTCGTCACCTTTTTCACCTACTACCTGTGCTGGAAGTATAGCCATATGGACTGTATCAGCTGGTTCATATCCCTCTGGTTTCTGGTTAGGTTTATCCAAAAGGGAACCCTAAGAAGAGATCAGAATGAGGTAAGGGGGTGAAATGAATGTATTTATTTCCCCTGGCTCTTTCCCTGAAAGAGGGTCCTGAGCTGGCTATCTCTAATCAAAGCCACTGTTTGTTGGTCAGTGTTCTCTCTAGGGTTCTGAGACTACTGAAACAGCTTACATGAAAATGTATTTTATTGGTGAAATCTGTATTTCCTAGTATTGTTCAATTTGTAATCCCAGCAAAGTCAACCATTCTCTCACACTGCTGTTCCTTTGTCCATTTTTTTCTGTTAGATCATTCAATTTTAGTTTCCCTAAAAATTAAGAGTAGCAATGCTTTTGGGTTGTATGCATTGCAAATGACTTCTTTTTAAGTTCATTTGTGGGTCCTTTGTAATAAAGAAAAGTTTAATTTTAATACAATAGCAATCTTTTCTTTAAGGTTTATCCTTTTTTGTGTGTTTTATTTAAAGGCTTTTTTTCTATGCATGTGTAAAAAATTGCTTTCTCCATTTTCTTCTTAAATTCTTAAAATTTTGTTTTTAGCATTTGTGACTTTAAACATTTATTTGTTCAACAACTTCTCAGAAACAGCAGTGAGGAAAATGGATAAAATCTCCTCTCATTGTTTTCCTTAGCAATATGTCAAATTCATCTACTATATTGGGGGCCATATTGAATTTTAAAGGACTTGAGACTTAGCATCAGAAAACCTTAGACTTGATTACAATCTACTACTTAGCTGTTCTGTATCTTTTACTGAGTTGCATAATCTCTATTAGCCTCATATTTATTCATTTATATTTATAAACTTTCTCACTAGATTAAAAACTAAATTCTTGTGATTCTATATTATAAATTGTAAAACTACAAATATATTTTAATCAATATCCTCTATTGAATTTCCAATCAAGGGCTTCCTTTTAAAAAATATTGATCTGCATTTGTTTTTCATTCATTCACTGAACTAATTCTTACTGATCAGCTTTCATATACCAGTTTCACTCATAAAAATCACTACTCTCTTCCTGAGAGTAAATTTTAGAGCCAGCGTAGGTGAAGATAAGAAAAGCAGCAGTCATCATTCTACTTCAGAATCACTACACGTGAAAAATTTTTGTGTCTCTATGAGATTAAATATCTGAATAAAAATATAAAAACAGGGGCGCCTGGGTGGCTCAGTGGATTAAGCCTCTGCCTTTGGCTCAGGTCATGATCCCAGGGTCCTGGGATAGAGCCCCACATCGGGCTCTCTGCACAGCAGGGATCCTGCTTCCCCCCCTCTCTCTGCCTGCCTCTCTGCCTACTTGTGATCTCTCTCTCTCTCTCTGTGTTAAAAAAATACATAAAATATTTTAAAAAATTAAAAAACAGTCCTTATCCACATGTTTTAAATGTTCTTAGTTTTTGCACAGAACATCTACATGATTATCCACATGATTTTACCCAATTCTCTTTCTTGCAGCCCATTACCATGTGAGGTCTGTAGTCATAGCTAGTGCGCTGACAGTTTGACAACCATATGGTAAATAAAATGGGTCCATTATGGTCTTTAAGATGCCCCAAATATCCAGAGCCTCAGCAAGATCAACCAGCCATTTTGGCTACCACATCAACTGGTTCAGACTGACTGAGGAGCAATTTTCTGAGCTCTGTGGGGAGCATATGTTGTATAATGGAAAACATCAGCTGCCAAGTGGTCTACCTTGGTCATTCAGCCTTAGATAAGAAAGCACATACAAATCAGCGTGTTCATGTTGTTACCATGGAGACCATTCTGCTAAATGGATATCTTGAAAGACACTGATCATAAGACTGTATGTTGTTTGAAAAGCAAGAGTAGTAAAACATATGTTTATATCACAGATTTGGTATCACTGGGATTTGAGTTATGTCCCTAATGGGCAGCCAGATGTTTTATATCTTTTCATAAGGCAGAAAGTCTGCTACACAGGCATTTCTTGTTGATGAATATTAGCATACATATGTTTCAACAGAATATTTTAAATTGGTTTCATGTAGTTGTTTGTACTGAGGGAAGAATCTCAGAAACCTATCGACCAAATCTCTGGAATATTATTGTCTATACAAAATTGAGCATCTTAAAAATTTTATTTTATAATTTATATTTTATTGAGATAGAATTGACATACAATGTATAGGTTTAAGGGGTGCAGTGTGTTCATTGGATACGTAGTACAGTGTGATTACCACCATAGTGTTAGTAAACACCTCTATTAAGTCACCTAATTATCACTTCTTTTTTGTAGTGAGAACTTTTTTTTAAACTAATTGTTTTTATTAACATATAATATATTATTTGCCCAGGGGTACAGGTCTGTGAATTGTCAGGCTTACACATTTCACAGCACTCACCATATCACATACCCTCTCCAATGTCCATAACCCAACCACCCTCTCCCTACCCCCCTACCCCCAGCAACCCTCAGTTTGTTTTGTGAGATTAAGAGTCTCTTAGGGTTTGTCTCCATCCCGATCCCATCTTGTTTCATTTTTTTCCTTCCCTACCCTCCAAACTCCCCGCCCTGCCTCTCAAATTCCTCATATCAGAGAGATCCTATGATAATTGTCTTTCTCTGATTGACTTACCTCGCTCAGCATAATACCCTCTAGTTTCATCCACGTTGTTGCAAATGGCAAGATTTCATTTCTTTTGGTGGCTGCGTAGTATTCCATTGTGTGTGTGTGTCTACATACCACATCTTCTTTTTTTTTTTTTTAAACAAAACTTTTTTTAAAGATTATTTATTTATTTGGCAGAGATCACAAGTAAGTAGGCAGAGAGGCAGGCAGAGAGAGAGGAAGGGAAGCAGGCTCCCTGCTGAGCAGAGAGCCTGATGTGGGGCTCGATCATGACCTGAGCTGAAGGCAGAGGCTTTAACCCACTGAGCCACCCAGGCGCCCCCATACCACATCTTCTTTATCCATTCATCTGTTGATGGACATCTAGGTTCTTTCCATAATTTGGCTATTGTGGACATAGCTGCTATAAACATTCGGGTGCACATCCCCCTTTGGATCATGTAGTGAGAACTTTTAAGATCTAGCCTCTGAGCAGCTTTGAAGTATGTCATACAGTCTTGTCCATTCTCATCACACTATGCTCTGTGTTAGATCTCCAGAACTTCTAATTGCAAGTTTGTACTCTTTGACCAACACCTCCCTCATTGCCCTGGTCTTCAACCTCTGGCAACCACTATTCTACTCTCTGCTTCTATGGGTTTGGCTTTTTTTAGATTCCACACATGCATGATATCATACAGTATTTGTCATTCTCTGTCTGACTTCTTTGACTTAGTACAAGGCCCTCAAGGTCCATTCACATTGTTGCAAATAAAAGGATTTCCCTTTTTCTAGTGACTGAATAATGTTCTGTTGTATGTATATATCACATCTTCTTTATCCATTCATCTTAGATGGTTTACATACCTTGGTTATCTTGAGTAATGCTGCAGTGAATATGAGAGTACAGGTATCTTGTCCTGTTTTTCTTTCTTTTGGATATATACACAGAAGTAGGATTGGTGGATCAAATGGTAGTTCTATTTTTAATTTTTGGAGGAAACTTTATTCTGTATTCCATGATGGCTGAACTAATTTATGTTTACATACTGAATTGTGCACAAATGTTCCTTTTTTTCTACATCTTCATCATCACCTGTTATCTTCTTGATAGCTAGTCTAATGTATAAGATTGCATCTCATTGTTTTGATTGGTATTTCCCTGATGATGAGTGATGTTGAACATCTTTTCTTGTGTCTGTTGGCCATCTGTATATCTTCTTTGGAAAAATGTCTATTCAGCTCTTCTGTCCTTTTTTTTTTTTTAAGATTTTATTTATTTATTTGATAGAGAACACAAGTTGGCAGAGAGGCAGGCAGAGAAAGGGGGAAGCAGGTTCCCCACTGAGCAGAGAGCCTGATGCAGGGCTTAAACCCAGGACCCTGGGATCATGACCTGAGCCGAAGGCAGAGGCTTTAACCCACTGAGCCATCCAGGTGCCCCTCTTCTGTCCTTTTTAAAAAATTAATTATTGTTTTATTATTGAGTTTTATTAGTTCTTTATATATTGTGGATACTCACTCCTGTAATATATGGTTTGCCAATGTTTTCTGCATTTCCAGAGCTTGCCATTTCATCTTGTTGTTGATTTCTTTTGCTGTGCAGAAGCTTATTAGTTTGGTAAGTCCCACTTGTTTATTTTTTATTTTGTTGTTTGTGCTTCTGATGTTACATCCAAAAATCATTACCATGACCAATGGGAAGGAGCTTTCCCCTGTGTTTTCTCAAAGGAACTTTACAGTTCAGATATTATGTTTAAATTTTAACCCATTTTGAGTTAATTTTTGTAAGTGATGTAAGATACAGATTTAATTTCATTTTTTGATATGTGATTATCCAGTTTTCCCAACACAACTTATTTAAGAAACCATTCTTTTCCCAGTGAATATTCTAAGCTCCCTTATCAGAATTGGTAAACTGTATAAATGTGAGTTTCTTTCTGGGCTCTCTATGCTGTTCTATTTCTACACCAGTACCATACCATTTTAATTATAGTATCTTTATAGTGTAGTTTGAAATTAGGAAATGTGACATCTCTTGCTTTGTTTCCTTTCTCAAGTTTGCTTTGACTATTTGGGGTCTTGTGTGGTTCTAAACAAATATTAGGATTTTTTTTCTCTTTTTTGTTTTCTCTTTCCTTGAAAAACATATCTGATGTTGAGGACTTAAGTTCTTCTCATCCTGTGCTGTGGCTTTCCCTGGTGCATAAAAGCAATAATGCTTTTGTGAATGAAATACTTTTTGTGAAATACTTTTGTGAATGTGTTTTGTTTTATTTGTCTAATTTTGTCTAATTTAGACAACTGTTTAAGTTGTCTAATGCAAAGAGACAACTGAGAACAAGAATTAAAAGTATATTAAAATTAAGTGCTATGTATATATGTACCATATAGTTTTTATTTTATTATTATTATTTTTTAAATATTTTATTTATTTATTTGACAGAGATCACAAGTAGGCAGAGCAACAGGCAGAGAGAGAGGGGGAAGCAGGCTCCCCGTGGAGCAGAAAGCCCAATGTGGGGCTTGATCCCAGGACCCTGGGATCATGACCTGAGCTAAAGGCAGAGGCTTTAACCCACTGAGCCACCCAGGTGCCCCTATTTTATTATTTTTTTCACCATGATAAGTGTATTTTTAAATCCCCATACCCTGTTTCCCCTATCCCCCACCCACCACCCCTTTGGGAACCATCGGTGTGTTCTCTGTAGTTAAGAGTTTTTCTTGGTTTGTCTCTCTTTTCTTTTTTTCCTTTGCTCATTTGTTTTGTTTCTTAAATTCTTCATATGAGTGAGATCACATGGTATTCTTTTTTCTCTGACAGACTTATTTCACTTAGCATTATACCCCTAGTTCTTTCCACATTGAAGCAAATGGCAAAATTTCATACTTTTTTATGGCTGAGTAATATTCTATTGTATATGTACCGCTTCTTCTTTATCCATTCCTCTATTGATGGACAGTGGGACTGTTTCCATAGTTTGGCTATTTTAAATAATGCTGTAATAAAAATAGGGATGCATGTATCCCTTTGAATTAGTGTTTTGTACTTTTGGGGTCCACACCCAGTAATGCAATTCCTGGGTTATAGGGTAGTTCTATTTTTTTTTTTTTTTAAGAACTTCCATACTGTCTTCCACAGTGGTTGTACCAATTTGTATTCCCACAAACAGGGCAAAAGTGTTCCTTCTTCTCCATATCCTTGCCAACATTGTTTCTTGTGTTTTTCATTTTAGCCATTCTGACAGTTGTAAGGTAATACCTCATTGTGGGTTTTTTTTTTTATTTTTTTATTTTCCTAAGATTTTATTTTTAAGTAATCTCCATTACAACCCTGGGATCAGCCATCAAATGCTCCATTTATTGACCCCACCAGATGCCTCACATTGTACTTTTAATTTACATTTCCCTGATGATGTTGACCATCTTCTCATGTATCTGTTGGCCATCTGTATGTTGTCTTTGGAGAAGTGTCTACTCATATTTTCCCTCTGCCTGTTTTTAAATCAGATTATTTGTTTTTTAGGTGTTGAGTTGTATCAGTTCTTTATATATTTTGGGTACTAACTCTTTACCAGATATGTCATTTGCAAATTTTCTCCCATTCAATAGATTGCCTTTTAGTTTTGTTGTTTCCTTTGTTATGTGGAAGCTTTTTATTTGATGGTGTCCCAATAGTTTATGTTTTGCTTTTCTTTTCCTTGCCCGAGGAAACCTATCTAGAAAGATGGTGCTACAGCTGTTGTCAGAGAGATTATTGCCTGTGCTGTCTTCAAGCTGATTTCAAGTCTCACATTTAGGTCTTTAGTCCATGTTGAGTTTATTTTTGTGTCTGGTGAAAGAAAGTGGTCCAGTTTCATTCATTTGCACGTGGCTGGTCAGTTTTCCCAATGCCAGTTTTTGAAGAGACCATCTTTTCTCCACTGTATATTCATTCCCCTTTGTCAAAGATTAATTGACCATATAGTTGTGGGTTTATTTCTGGGTGCTCTGTTTTATTCCATTGATCTATATGTCTGTTCTAATGCCAGTATCATACTGTTTTTTCCTACCGCTTTGTAATATAACTTAAAATCTGAAATTGGGATACTGCCAGTTTTGTTTTTCTTTTTTCAAGAATGCCTTGGCTTTTTGAGGTCTTTTGTTGTTCTATACAAAATTTAGGATTGTTTGTTCTAGTTCTGTGAAAAATGCTGTTGGTATTTGATAGGGATTGCATTAAATGTGTAGATTGCTTTTGGTAGCATAGACATATTAACAATATTTGTTTTTCCAACTCATGAGCATGGAATATCTTTCTGTTTCCTTGCATGATCTTGAATTTCTTTCATCAATGTTCTAGATTTTTCAAAGTACAGGTCTTGGACCTCTTTCATTAAGTTTATTCCTATATATCTATTGTTTTTGATGCAATTGTAAAGGAGATTGTTTTCTTAATTTCACTTTCTGCTGCTTCATTCATTAGTGTAAAGAATGCAACAGATTTGTGTACATTGATTTTTTATCCTCTGACATTACTGAATTCCTTTATCAATTCTAGTTGCTTTTTGGTGAAGCCATTATGGTTTTCTATATATAGTATCATGTCATCTGCAAATAGTTTCACTTCTTCCTTATCAACTTGGATGACTTTAGGATTGTTTTATATCCAAAAATGCCACTAGAATTTTGATAAGGATTACATTGAAACTATAGATGGTTTGGGATAGTATATTATTATATCATAGCTTAATTTAATGTCTTTTCTGCATAGCTGCCCTTAACTCTCATTCCAAGACAAATACCAGCAGGGCCTAGTGCTGTTTCTACATAGAAATAAGGAGGTTAGTGCTAGTTACATATACTTATAAGTGATACCCACTGCTACTGGTTCTCATTCCAACTAAAAATAATTGGCTCTTCTATAAGGGCGAGTTGGGTAACAGTAGGAGGAATTTTTCCTTGATGAGGGGTTAGGGCAAGGATATAATTTATCATCCCAATGGGGTCAATTTTGAAAGTGAAAGGAGATGCAAAGATAATTAAAATTATGTGATTTTTGACACACAGACCAACCAATTTGTCATATTGTATAAAATACTTCTATTCAAAATCTGTTTGCAAAAAAAGTTTTAAGTACATGGATGGAGGAAAATATACCATGCTAGCACTAATTTTTAAAAAAGCAGATTAACTGTATTCATTTCAGAAAGAGCAGACTTCAGATTGAGGAAAGCTATCTGGGATAAAGAAAGGTATTACGTAATGAAAAAAGGGTCAGTCCTTCAAGAAGACATAATAATTCTTCACTTGTATGTGACTAACTGCCACTTTATAGGCATCAAAAACTAGTAGAAATTGCAAGGATAAGCAAATGAATCTAGGACCCTCATTGGTGACCTCAGCACCCCTGGATCAGAAATGGGGTGATCTAGCAGGCAGAAAACCAGTAAGTTGAGTAAGTAAAATAGTAGGCAGTAAGATCAGTGTGTTGGGAATAGTTGAGTCCAATCAGTCAACTGGATATAATTGATATTTTTAGATCACATATTCCAACAATAGCAGAATGTTCTTCTCAAGCTCAGATGGAACATTCTAGGCCATAAGACATACCTTAACTAATTTGAAAGAATAGAAGTAATACAGTATTTGCCTTCAGATCAAAATGGCATTAAACCTGAAATCAATTACAGAAGGGTAAGTGGAAAATCTGAGAATACCTACAAATTAAACAATGTACTTCAAGTAACACATGGGTTAAAAAAGAAGTTTCAAGGGGTGCCTGGGTGGCTCACTGGGTTAAAGCCTCTGCCTAATAAACCCTCTGCCACCTGGGTGGCTCAGAGGGTTAAGCCTCTGCCTTCAGCTCAGGTCATGATCCCAGGGTCCTGGGTTCCAGCCCGCATTGGGCTCTCTGCTCAGCAGGAAGCCTGCTTCTCCCAATCTCTCTGCCTGTCTTCTGCCTATTTGTGATATCTCTCTCTCTCTGTCAAATAAATAAACAAAATATTAAATATATATATATAAAGAAACCCTCAACTTGGTGATTTAATTTCTCCTTTCTGTCAAAGCTTAGGCCATAAGCACGCCTAGAGGTCTCTTCCCCTTCTCTACCCTTAGTCTACTCCCTGATCTTGATGCCAAGGGCTAACTGTGATTATTTAAGAGGGAATGGGCTCTTTCTCACTAAATATGAGAACTCAGCTAGGGTAGGCATACTATCTTTTAATGTTGTCCTCTGAGACATGTTGCCAGTGTGTCAACTCATTGGTGGCAAGAGAGGAAATTATCCAAAAAAGGACCAAGAATAAAAGATGGCAGATCATAGAGAAGAAGTCCAGAGAAACTCCCCAAACAGGATGTTTTTCAAAAGCAGTCACATTTAGCTATTCACAGAGCATGCTACCTGGTTTGTCGCCAATATATTGGCCTCTCGCCTGATTTAGCATAGTCTTTCCTTCTTTCTTTTGTTTCTGCTCAAAGATTTTAATGACCTTGGCACACTACATTCATCAGAGCCCTTTAGAGTTGTACGTTAGAAGTAGGACAGTGTGGAGGCACCTGGGTGGCTCAGTGGGTTAAGCCTCTGCCTTCGGCTCAGGTCATGATCTCAGGGTCTTGGGATCAAGCCCCACACTGGGCTCTCTACTCAGCGGGGAGCCTGCTTCCTCCTCTCTCTCTGCCTGCTTCTCTGCCTACTTGAGATCTCTATCAAATAAATAAATAAAATCTTAAAAAAAAAAAAAAAAAAGGAGGGACGCCCGGGTGGCTCAGTTGGTTGAGCAGCTGCCTTTGGCTCAGGTCATATCCCAGCGTCCTGGGATCGAGTCCCACATCGGGCTCCTTGCTCAGCAGTGAGCCTGCTTCTCCCTCTGCCTGCCACTCTGTCTGCCTGTGCCTACTCCTGTGCTCTCTCTCTATCCGACAAATAAATAAATAAAATCTTTAAAAAAAAAAAAAAAGGAAGTAGGACAGTGTCCTTCTCTTACTGATGAAAGCATGGTTCCAACAGCTGGGGTGAGGTGCACAATTTCACCCGCCCTTCCGCAGTTTACCATGTTTTTACTATGTAATCACCATTTCTTCCCTTCCTACAGTGTTGACCTGTGTTCAAATTTTGTACAACCATTCTCAAACATACTATTTACAGCAAAGGAAAAAAATCCCAAACAAAGCTCTCTCACCTGTAAAGCATATCTCCCTTGCTAGAAGACTATTCTTCTCAGACTTTCCAAACCCATGTCTAAGACAAAAATCACTTGTGTTTAAGTTTTGAGGGTTTTTGGAGAAATTCAAGTCATGATTTAACTTGATTATTCTGTCCATATGTCTGTAGAAATTCTTCAAAAATTCCAATTTAAATTCACTTACTTAGAAAACACCAGTCATATCAACTTTATTAACCCTGTGAAGGACCCAGGGTTTTATATTCTTTGTATTTTCTACTGATGTCCTACTTTCTATTTCATTGATTTCAGCTACGATTTTTATTATTTCTTTCCTTATGGTTACTCAAGATTTAATTTGCTCTTTTTCTAGTTTCCTAAAGTGGAAGCTTAGAATATTGATTTTAGCTCTTTATTTCTTCTTTTCTAATATAGGTACCACATGCTGTCAGTTTCCCTCTAAGCACTGTTTTTGCTACATTCCACAAATTTTGAAAGTTATGTTTTCATTTTCAGGTAGTTTACAATATATTTTAATTGCTCTTGAAACTTCTTTCCTTTTTTTTTTTTTAAGATTTTATTTATTTATTCGACAGACAGAGATCACAAGTAGGCAGAAAGGCAGGCCAGAGAAGGAAGCAGGCTCCCTGCTGAGCAGAGAGCCTATGCCAGCCTTGATCCCAGGACTCCGGGATCATGACCTAAGCCTCAGGCAGAGGCTTTTTTATTTTTTATTTTTTAAAGACTTATATATTTATTTCACAGAGAGAGATCACAAGTAGGCAGAGAGGCAGGCAGAGAGAGAGGGGGAAGCAGGCTCCCAGGACTCTGGGATCATGACCTGAGCTGAAGGCAGAGGCTTTAATCCACTGAGTCACCCAGGTGACCCAAGTTGAGTGTTTCTTTCTGAGAGTTTGCGAGCAAAGCCACCTAGATTTAGGGGGTCCAAATAGAAGTCTGGGGATGAAGTCCTGCATTAATAAAGAGTGTATACCGCCTGGGAGTTGTGTCTGCGTATCTTGCTCATGAGCCTAGAGCAGCTCAGGATTTAGGGTGATCACTCAGATCTACTGTCTTCACCCAAAAAAGTTTATTTTACCTTAAACATGGATGAAAAATGACATAATGCCTTAAATTTGAATCCAGGACCCTGAAATTAGAGTATCACTTGAGAAAAAGTGAAAGAATTAAATGATAAGTTTGTCCCCAGTCCTAGCCCTAGGACATATTTTTTTTTTAATTTTTATTTATTTATTTGACAGACAGAGATCACAAGTAGGCAGAGAGAGAGGGGGAGGCAGGCTCCCCGCCAAGCAGAGAGCCCGATGTGGGGCTCGATCCCAGGACCCTGAGATCACGACCTGAGCCGAAGGCAGAGGCTTTAACCCACTGAGCCACCCAGGTGCCCCCCTAGGACATATTTTAATTAAAAATCTGCTTTATATATTCTCAGGCCTTTCTGTTCTATGTCCTTTCTACCTCCTTCACCTGTCGTCCTCGGGAGGACACTATGACACAAAGATTTCCCAGTCTGGCCTATGGTACTTCTCAAAAGGCCACAGATTCCAAGTTTCCTATCTCCTCTTTCCACTCAAAATGTCCATGTTTTCTCTACAGCTGGCTCTGACGAATATAATGGAAAAAAATCTGCTTAAAGGAATTCACAGAGATTTGAATGACTGACCCGTCACTACCTCCTCCCCACCCTAAGACGTTAACAAGCTTCCTCAAATGTAAACTCAAATGGGTCATCAATGAAATGTTTAGATGAAATATCCAACAGTGGAAGGGGGGTTTGGCAGAGAGATTTAAGGACTAATTAGAAGAAATTAAACTCAATTTTGTCTGGCCATCTGATTCCCAACTACGGTTCACTCTGGTCTCATAAATTCCTTAACATACGAAGGTTAATAACGTTTTCACGCAGCAGTCCAAATGAGGGTGAAATGCATGCCCGTGTGTGTGTGTGTGTCTGTGTATAAGGGAAGAGTTTGATGATAGGGACAACAGTGATGAATTCTTGTAGAATTCTCTATAGATTGAGGCCTGCCTGCCATTGATGCCTTATGGTGGTATAAAATAAAATAAAATAAAAATAACTCTAGCATTTACTTGGAAGGTCTTAAATGTGAAATAGACATTCTCTCCTGGTTGGCTAATTACAGCATGTGTTGGGAAGAGACTGCCAGCACAGGGCAACTTAGGGATGACTGCATTGGTTAACCTTTGCTGAGCACCCTGCAGTAGGGTGTCTTAAAGCAACAGTCCTTCATTTTCTTGTGACTCCTTGAGTCAGCAATTTGGGGTGAGCTCTGGTTTATATATACTGATTTTTTGCCTGGGCTCACCTATGAAACAGCAATTAAATAGGGGGCTAGATGGTTTCAGATGGCCTTGCTCAACATGCCTTATATAATGGGGATTTCGGCTAGGTACTTCAGTTCTCCTCCACGTGACTTCTCCATCAGGCTAACTGAGACTCATTCACCTGACAACAGCAATTCCAAGAAGGCAAAAATGGTAGCTTCAAAGCTGCCCATGGCCAAAGCTTGGAATACACAGAATGTGACTTTCTCACTCATATCACATTCTGTTTACCAAAGCAAGTAACAAAGCTGCTAGAATCTTGGATTGGAAAAATAGCCCCACTTCTCTCCATGAGGCCTGCTGCAAAGAGCCACTTTCTAACTACCATAAAGACTTAGAAATAGTACAAAAGGTTTTAAGTGACTTTCTATTTGAGGTGTTTTCTTTATTTTTTTCCCCACCCTCTCCTTAGTCCAATGAGATTTTTCTTTTTATTTGTGGAAAAGTCACAGTGGGAGAGCTCATGTTCCAATTATAAACTAGGCTTATGAGAACGGAGATGTTAGGCTGCTGATTATTCCATTTTAGGAAAAGGGAACAAAGCTAGACTTTATGATAGTTTTTAGAATATTTCAAGAATGATATGTGGTCTGTCTTTTCCAATAAATGGTCTCCTGTGGCACTCTTTGGAAGAACTATAATCACTAGAAAATTCATTATCGAGCTTCTGAAGTTTTTATTTTAAACTGAGCAGATGTGCTAAGATACTTGCTTTACACATCTCCCAAATATTGACTTTTTTAAAGGATGTGTTTAGCTCGCATCCCTTGGGACACAGATTTATGTTTCCTACCACTCTTAATAAGGCCTTGAAAGTGTTTTTTTCTGGTTGAACATCTTATTTCCATTTTTAGGCTAAAGAGAAAAATGTTTACGGGGCTATTTTATTAGTATTTGTAATGAGGACATTTATAAGAGGCATTGATTTCTTGGGGTAAGCTTCTAGTCATGGTTCATGAAGGAATGTAAGAGCTATAGTCATGTTCTGAAAAGCTTACCCAGGTGTCTGCAGATCTAGCTCTGCAAGTCACCTAATCTGGCCATGCCTATAAAATAAAATTATCAGTGACTGGGCCCATGCCAGGCCCTAGAGCCAGCAATTCTGAATAAGAGCAAATAACTGTTTTGAGTCTCACCTTCCAAACAGTGGAGATAGTGGGGATGATGGGAACAGAGCACGTCGGAAGACAGTAGGATAAAGGAGAAACCTCTAGATAGAAAAGGGTCTTTGTACCTTCAGAGTCTGGTCTCACACTGCAGTCTTCTTTGTCTGTTTTTATGCTTTTGAGAGTGCAGTGTTTTGGGGGTACAAGTTCTGATTAAAGATGTGACAGCTTCTACTACCCATAAATGCCAAATTTGTGTTTATAATCTAATCCTCAAGGAATCTTTCATTCCATTTTGTTTCCAGATAAATGTTTGTGCCCTTCCACCCCCCCTTTTTGGCTAATATTTATTTCAGCATTATGGCACAATAAATAAATTTTAACAAAGAGGAAAAATAGATATTACTTTGTCTAATGTGTACTGCTAAACAAGATAGTGTCTAATGAAGTTTCTGTGACTCATTGGACATTATATACTTAAAAGACTCTCTTGCCACAAGTATAAATTTTCAGAATATCTCAGATAGTAAACATTTCTTAAATATTGTCTCTTGAGAACAAGCCCTAAAAAGTTGGTCTTTTTAGTTCTGATCTAAAAGTATCGCAACAAACTTTAGTGAGATTAACTATATACCATGTGAAATTTTTTTCTTGATTTTTAAACCTCTACCTGACACATATATTCCCATTATGAATGATGTCACTCACACACATTCACCTGCTTTACTTCCTCAACTTAATTTTGACATTTCTAGGGCTAGGTCACTGTACTTGCAACTGAATCCTTTGGCATGCAATGATTACATTTCCTTTCTGATAATGGGGTTTTTTCCCTAGCATTATTGAGATATTATTGACTATAAATTGTGTGTATTTAGGGTACATACTGTGGTGTTTGGGGTGATGCAGTTTATGGGATACAAACTTTCAGTTAAAGATGAACAAGTTCAAGAGATCTAATGTATAGCATCATAACTGTTGTTAACTATATTGCATTGTATACTTGAAATTTGCTGAGTGTCTTCACCGCACATACCAAAAATGGTAACTAGGTGAAATGATGGATGTGGTAATTAGCTTGATCATGGTAATCATTATATAAGGATCTTTCATTCTCCTGCTTCTCTTCCAAATCTGCCTTTTCTTCTGGTTCCTGTCCTACTTCTCATATCCAAAACTGAGCTTCATGTGACCAAATCCAGTGGTCATTATTCTTTGCTTATCTTATATGACTTCTAAGGAGCAGTTAATATTACTGCTTACTCTCTCCTTGCTGAAGTTTCTTTTGGTTTCTGTGATGCAATCTTTCCTGGACTCTTTCCTTACTTACTTGATACTTATGCTTAAACTTTGAATGTTGGTATTTCCCAAATTCCATCCTGGAATTCCTTTCCTAACTACACTCTCTCCCTACATAGTCTTATCCATGTTCATAATGTTAAATGCCTGACTTTCAAATTTTTACCACTAGTCTTGGTATAGTCCTGGAATTAGATTAGAATAGCCAACTGTCTATTAAAATTTCCATTAAGATATGTAATAGGTATCTTAAATGTAGCAAGATCAAAACAGAACTGTTGGCTTTGATTCCAACATGTTCCTTTCTCTGCTTTGCCCAATTCAGAATAGCATCACCATTTTCCTCATTTACTCAAATAAAAAATCTAAGTACCACTTATTTTTTTTCCCACCTCAAATTAATCCAATAACAAACTTTGCTTAATCTCTACCATGAATTCAGAATCCATCCACTCTTTCCATTTCAGAGTCTGCCCAAGTCCAATCTACTCTTACCCCTTGCCTCAACTACTACTGCATTGACCTTTCCCCCTTATTCCATGATTGGATGTTACTTTTTTGTTGTTTGTGTCTTATCACTAGAGACATGTTTAAACATACACAAAACTAAGAACATAATAATGAATCCCCATGAAAATTTCATCTAGTTTCATCTTGTTTTATCTGTCAACTTCACTTTCTCCTCTCCACTGAGGTGTTATAAAAGAAAGCACAGACTTTTAATTTCATTATAAATATTTGAGTATGTATAGGTAGCAGCAAGTGACTTATGTTTTGGGCATAATGATAACACCACTATACACCTAACAAAAACACCAACAATTTGTTACATCATTCACTATTCAGACCACTTTTAAATTTCCTAGATTATATCCAAAATGTCTTATGGTTGTTCTGTTGGAATAAACCTTCAGATAAGGTCCACACATTGCATATGCTTCTTGGGCCACTTTTGATCTGTAATATCCTATTTTATATCATCCATTTGTTAAAGAAGCCAGTTGTCTTGTCCTGTAGTTACCCACATGCTGGATTGGCTGATTGTATACTCATAGTTCTTTTTTTTTCTTTTTAAGATTTTATTTATTTGACACAAAGACAGTGAGAGGGAGAGAGCACGCACACAAGAGGAGGAGCTGCAGGCTGAGGGAGAGGGAGAAACAGGCTCCCTGCTGAGCAGGGAGCCCAATGTGGGACTGGATCCCTGGACCCTGGAGTCATTACCTAAGCTGAAGGCAGACGCTTAACTGACTGAGCCACCCAGGCACCCCTACTAATATTTCTTTACACATATCTATCTCTCCACATTTTCTGTCACATTGTTAGTTAGCTCTAGAGACTAGATTATATTCAGGTCCAGTTTTATTTTGGCAAAAATAACTTTATAGATGATGAACTATAAACTTTCTATTGCATCATATCAGGATTATCTAATGTCTGGTTGTCCTACTTTAAGTGATAATAAGATTAATCTGTAGCGTTCCAGTGATGTCAGTGGTCTATTCACTATGCAATTCCCAAATAACTTCTTTTTTATTCACCCACCTTTCTTTTTCTTTTCTTTTGGTTTTTTAGCTTGAAATGACTACAATTTGATTTAATTTTTATTTGAGAAGAAACAACCTATAAAGCAATGTTTTTTTTTTCTTTCCTGCCAGATAACTTTTTGCTTAAAATTTCTAGAAACCAGGTGATGGCCCCTGCCTAGATCTGTTATTTCAGTATTGGTTACAAAAGGTAATTTTTTTTTAAAAAAATTATCTTTTCACCTGCATATATTGGCTGAAACTCCTCTATGGAGAACGTGACCTCAGCAATTATCTTGTTATCCTGAAACCCACTTTATACAGGAAAAATAGGATGAATGTTTGATCATTGCTCCTTGTTCATCAATTTTCAGAATAATGAGCCACTGCTTTGGAAACTTAAAAGAAGCAGAAAAATTTTAAATTGGTTAGTTTTGTTTTTATTGTCATCATGAATTTGCACGTTTGATGGGTGTGTCTGAAATATACTTGAATCATTTACCTCATTACAATGTTACTCTTATAATACTTTCACCACACTGCAGTCAGTGTGAGCCTTGAAAAGCTCATCATGTGATATCCATCTGTCACATAATATCCCCCAGTTTCCCCATTACAGTTGGATGTTCCCTGAATTCTCTATCCTAGAAAGACCTATCCTCGCTGACTTCACTCCTATGTGAGAGATCACTTCCTGATCTCTCTCTTCAGCATTAATACTCCTCCATCTCTCAAATGCCTGGTATTCAGGGACCATGCACTGTCTGTTTTCTCTATCAGTAGTGTTATTCTTCCTGATCTTTGCATATGTCCTTCTATGGCCTGGTTATTTGCCATCAAATCACCCACCATGTATTCTTGGAATAGAACTACCTGATATTTTGCTTAATAATCTGTGTGTCTTTTTCGTACTCTCTCTTCTGGACTTTAAGTCCTATTAAGAGCAAGGATCTTGTCTTGCTCACCACTGAATCTCCAATGTCTAAAAGAAGCCTAGCACTAAGCTCTAAATAAGTATTTTTTGAGTGAATGACTGATTGAATGCACAATGGGCTCATCTGATTTAAGGCTGACTCTCTCCAGAGAAAAGGACCCTTGAGATCCACATATATACTGGTGACTTCTTGGGGGAAAGGAAGGCTCTTATAGTGCTGAGCAGGCTGGACTTGCTCTAACCCAAGGATGGCAAATTTCAACTTACAAGAGAATAGAAGAAAAAAATCTTTTGGAATAATTTCCCGTGAATAGAAAAATAAAAAAATCAATGCGATTTATTTTTAAGTTTTATTAACCTTTCACAATAGAAGTATGAATTTCAACTAATAGAGATTTAAGTTTTACAGTTTGAAAGTTCTCTTTCATATTGTTAGCATTGCCATAAAATTTATTAAGCTTTCATCATATTGCGGAGACACAAATCTTTTGGTGTTTCTTATTTGTGACTGGATAAAATTTCATGTTACGAGGAAATTGCCCAAAGACTCTTGGCCTGATATGCTCTAGGAAAAAATGTTAGAAATTACAGGTTTTTAAGTCCTAAAAGGGGGCTCTAATTGCTAAGGTTTTGAACAATATAATGTGAGGATTTTTTTAGGTAACCATAAAACCTCATTCCATATACTGATATTACTCTGTCTCAATTGCAACCTGGTTCAATGTCAAAATTCTGGGGTATAACTCTTTGTACTCAGTAAAAGTTTTTGAAATTTTACACATATTTTGTTGGCAGTTTCAAAATATGAAAAATCATAGTAACCTGTAACATTTTTAAAATAAAAAACATGAAATTATTTTTATTATTTTCATGGTTTTTGATTAACTAATTAAAAATTAATCTTCATTTTTAAACATTACTTTAAATATACTTTGATAAAGCATTTGTGTTTCCTACTGCAACAACTATTGAAGTTTAATTTTGCCCAGTTATTTATTTGAGGGGACAGTGACTGATTCTAACTATTAATATTTTCCCTTCCATTAACACACACTACATGAGAAAAAAAGTCATAATCTGGAAAAAGGTATTTATAACACATGTAACTAATAAAGGATTAGTATCCTAAATGCATATAACTCTTAGAAATCAATTGTTTTAGGTAAATGGGCAAAAAGATCCATGAAGAGCAGGCATTTCATAGAGGAGGAAACATAAACAGTAAATCAATACCTAAATACCTGCTGAATCTCATTATTGACCAGGGGATTGTAAATTGAGACCACAGTAATAACACTTTTGCACACAATATATTGGAAAATGTGTTGGCAAAAATTTAGAAATAAATTTATCAAGTATTAGTGAATATATAAATCAAAGAAAACTCATAAGCAATTGTTTATGAATAAAATGATACACCAACTGTGTAAAACAACCAGACACTATCATAAAAAGTTGAAAATGTACCTATACTCTTATATAAATTTCCTGTTCCTAGTTGTACACCTTACAGAATCTCTCAACTGTTGACAATATGAGATATATACAAGGATATTTGCAAAAACTTGTTTTTGGCTCTTTTAAAGACAGTGTTCCAAACCACAAATGTCCACTGAAAAGAAAATAGATAATAGAATATATTTATATGTGGTCAGAAGAACAAATGATTTATAGCTACTTCATAATAACATAGATAAATCTTAGAACCACCATACTGAAGGAAAAAGGCAAATCTTGGAAGACTATATAAAGTATATTTTTTATAAAGTTTAAAACAAGCAAAACCAAACATTACATTGCTTTGAGGTATAAATATATATAGTAATTTTTAAACAAGGGAGTTCAGTGTCTGGGTGATTGGCAGGTCAACACAGGATATAGGTAAATTTAATTACATCTGAAATATTTAAAGTAAGATATGGATTTATAGGTTTTCATTTTTTAATTTTATTTCAAATTTTATATATGTTAAGTTCTGTTGCCAGCAGTGGATAACTGGGCTGATTAAGATCAACTTTTTTATCCATTCATCTGTTGATGGACATCTAGGTTCTTTCCATAACTTGGCTATTGTGGACATTGCTGCTATAAACATTCGGGTACACGTGCCCCTTTGGATCACTACGTTTGTATCTTTAGGATAAATACCCAGTAGTGCAATTGCTGGGTCATAAGGTAGCTCTATTTTCAATTTTTTGAGGAACCTCCATGCTGTTTTCCAGAGTGGTTGCACCAGCTTGCATTCCCACCAACAGTGTAGGAGGGCCGATGGAATACTATGCAGCCATCAAAAGAAATGAAATCTTACCATTTGCGACGACATGGATGGAACTAGAGCGTATTATGCTTAGCAAAATAAGTCAACTGGAGAAAGACAACTACCACATGATCTCCCTGATATGAGGAAGTGGAGATGCAACGTGGGTGGGAGTTAAGGTGGTAGGAAAAGTAAAAATGAAAGAAGATGGGATCGGGAGGGAGACAAACCAAAAGAGACTCTTAATGTCATAAAACAAACTGAGGGGGGTGGGGGGAAGAGGGGTTGGGAGAGGGTGGTGGGGTTGCATTATATGTTTAAATAAAGCTTAAATAAAGTTAAAAAAAAATAAAATAAAAACAAATGCAAAAAAAAAAAAAAAGATCAACTTTTTCCAGAGAATCTGTCCAAAATGTATGAAATATCTGACTTAAGTTATTGGAAAACTATCAAGGAAGTGAGAATTTTCAGGCCATAATCTAAAAAATAGAGTTAAGAGAAGTATTTAGGCACTCAGAATATCACTCACCTACAAAGTGATTATAGATTATTAAAGAAAAGATAATGAATAAAAAGTGAAAAGCCAAGCACAGTTTTCATTAGTCTGTAGAACTGGAAGGGAAAAAAAGAAAGAAATCCAGAAATTATGAAGGAGAAATTCACTGGTTAATATTCAGTATTTCAAAATGAGATTCTGATGGGGGTATACCCTGTAATTTATAATGAGTAGCAAATAGAATAGCTCTCAGAAGGACTGATGCCCATCTTTAAATCATCTCAAACCAAGTTTGGTTCAGATGACTTGCTATAGCCTAGCTCCCTGAAAGAAGCAAAATAAATTATTTCTAGAGGAAAATAACATCATACAGAACTTCAAATCATCCCTACAATTTTTGACATGCAATGTTCAGCACTTAATCAAAAATAGTGAAACTTACAAGTACATAAAATTGATCAAAAGCCAAGGGACAGTAAATATTAGAACCAGACCCAAAAGAAATATAGATACTGAGTTTATAAGGCACACACTTAATAAAAATATGTTATGTTTGGTATGTTCAGGGAATTGAATTACAAGTAGAGAATTTAAAAGAAACAAAACTAAAAAAATAGCATAAAACTAAGAAAAATGCAAAAACTGAAACTATCTCATAGAATGAGCTTAATAACTTATGGTACTTGCAAAAGTAATAAATTGAAAGACAGGACTGATGAAAATCTAGCCTCAGTATGGAGAGACAGAGGCTGCAAAATACTAAAGTGAGTCTAAGAGGCATAGGATACACAGAAGAAAGTTGTCATAGTGAGCTGTTTGGTGCTCTGGAAAGATCATAGAGAAAGAGTAAGGCAGAATTAATATTTGAATAGATAGTGACTAATAACTTCCCCAAACTGACAAAAGATACCAACCTACAGATTCAGTAAGTGCTGTTAACCTCATTAAGTCTCTAAATAGGAAAATAACCAAAAAATGTATCCATAAGCACATTGTAGGAAAAAATGCTAAAAATTAAAGACACGTTAAGTCTTTTAAAAGCTGCCAGGAAACAAAAGAAAGTATCATCTGAACAGGTGCAATGGTAAGATTAACAATGACTTCTCTATAGAAATAATGGGAGCCAGAAGACAATGGGATTATATCTTCAAAGTAGAAAATGATGATGTTGGACTAGAATTCAGCAAATACAGCCTTTAAAATTGAAAGAGAGATACAGAAATTTTCAGACAAGAAGAAATTCAGAGGTTTTTTGTTTTTTTAAACAGGCTCCAGCTCAGTGTGGAGCCCAAAGTGCAGCTTGAACTCATGATCCTGAGATCAAGACTTGAATTGAGATCTAGAATTGGATGCTTGACCTAGCAAGCCACCCAGGCACCCCAAGAAATTCAGAGTTTTTATAACAAAACTCATACTAAAGAAAATATTAAAGTGTAGCCTTCAAACACAGGGCAACTTATCCCCAGTGAATACAAAGTTCTGCAAAAAAAGAGTAAAGAACAAAGAAGGGGGTAAATATGTAATAGAGACAAAATGTGAGTAGACTCTATGATACAATAATAACATCTTGTGGGACTTAATATATAAATCAAATTGCATACAATAATGACACAAAATCTGGTGAGTAGCTGGGTGAGATGAATTAAAGTATTTCTGGAAGGTGGTAAATTGCTAATTTTATAAAACTTGGATAAATCAAGGACATATGTCAGAATCATCACTATAACTACTAAAAGAATAGTAAAAGAATATATAACTAGTAAACTAAGAAAGGGAACATGATAGAAACACACAAAAAATAAAAAAGCCATAAGGAAGAAAAGAAGTCATGGAGAAAGAAATAGAAAATAGATATTAAAAGGATAAATTTAAAATCTAGTACAACAAATACGGAATAAATGGTCCATTTTAAAAATAAGAGTTGTCAAATTGGATAAAAGGAAACATGCTTCTTCAAGAGACATAATTTCAATATATGAATACAGAAAGTTTCAACATAACTGAAAAATTTGCAAAAATTAGCAAAATAAAGCTACTGTGCCTAAACTGACATGATTAATTTAAAGCAATAAATGGGGGTGTCTGGCTAGCTCAGTTGGAAGAGGATATGGCTCTTGATCTTGATGTTGTGATTTTAAGCCCACTCATACAATACATGATACTATGTTTGAAACTGTGGATAAAATGGAGATAGAAGGAAGCAGAACATTTCAATAGTCCTATATACTTGAAGAAAATTCAAAGAATTTATGAAAGAAGTTGTGAAAATCTAACAAAGGAAACTCTCAGCCCAAGTGACTTTACTGGTAGACTCTTCCAAATATTTACAGAAGTAAGAGAACAATTTTGCCCAAAGTCTTCCAGAATACAGTGAAACAGATAATACTTCCCAATCCATTTTAAGACACCAGCACGCCAAAAGAATTAGTGTATTATTTGTGTAATTAAAATTATTGAAAAATATATATACTTGGGGCACCTGGGTGGCTTAGTCAGTTAAGAGTCTGCCTTCAGCTCAGGTCATGATCCCAGGGTCCTGGGATGGAGCCCTGCACTGGACACCCTTCTCAGCATAGGGCCTGCTTCTATGTCTCCCTCTTGTTTGTTCTCTCTGCCAGATAAGTAAATAAAATCTTAAAAAAAAAAAGAAAAATATATATGCTTGTGTAGGAGGCAGATGCTTCTAGAAGAAGATACAAGAAACCATTAACAGAAGTTGCCTTCAAAGAGAAGAGGCACTGGTGTGGGAAAAAATTTACCCTTTATTATATGCTTCTTGGTATCATTTGAATATATATTCATTGGTATATAGATTGTTTATAACTGATATTTAATTTTCAAAAATGGAAGAATGAATTATTTTTTATTTCATTTTTTTAAAAAGATTTTATTTATTTATATGACAGAGATCACAAGTAGGCAGAGAGGCAGGCAGAGAGAGAGGAGGAAGCAGGCTCCCTGCTGAGCAGAGAGCCTGATGCGGGGCTCGATCCCAGGACCCTGAGATCATGACCCGAGCCAAAGGCAGAGGCTCATAACCTACTGAGCCACCCAGGCGCCCCAAGAATGAATTTTTTAAAAAGGTACTGTAAGAAGCTTGGAAATCACTGCTCCATCCTAACAACTATTAAAAGCTGAACAAACTGGAAAATCAACAGCTCTTCTTAGATCTGTAAGGGAAGAAAGATTACTCCCTCCAAAATTGGAGAGCCCAGTGAGAAAATACAAAGAATCACAATTTACTGGCTCATAAACTTCTGCGGGACCAGTACCAAGGCAGGGAAACCTAAACTGTAAATAACAAATTTCTGGGGGCTCCCCGAAGTGGGAGTAGGAAAGAAACCATTTTGAAATATTCCAAAACGTTCTGTCATTCTTTACAAAGTGTACCTTTAAGGAGAAACTATTTAACTAAGCCTAATTTGCTGAGGTTAACCAAACCCGATTAACCTAGGGGAAAGGAAATACCCAGTTTCACCCGTATTAGCCAGCATGTCCCACCTAAGTGGATGTGGGGACTGAGAAACCTATGAAGTGCACAGTTCAGAGGTGAAGGCTCACTAGAAGACCAATCCTCATCCTAGGACTATAGAATGACTCCCGTCACCTACACTTCACCACCGCAGTACTAAGGCCTATTTACAACAGTAAACTATTGACTTTGGATGACAATGAGTGTCCGTGTAGGTTCATAGGTGTAATGAATGTATCACTGTGGTAGGGGCAGTTGATAATGGAGGAGAATATAATGTGAGGGGTCAAGGAGTAATACCTGTGACTTTAGCTCAGTTTTGTTGTGAACTAAAGCTCTCCTAAAAAATCAAGTCTATTAAAATAAAATAATAATAAATAAAAACTCCTCCCCTTACATTTTCAGCTAATCTCATGTGCTTGAATACTGAGAGATTTAGGACTATGGATTCTACTGGGTGCCCCTGGACACTGGGAAGAGAGAGATGTAGCTAACTGGTTGGTGGCCTTAGCTACAACCTTGAAGCTGGAAAAGGCCAAGGAACATAAATTCTTCACCAACCTCAAGGTCAGACTAGAGAGTTGAGCCTTGCTGCGCATGAGTGTTGGTTCTTGACCCACTGCTTGGTGCCTGCTTTCGTGCAGAGCCTCTAGAGGCTCCAATCTGCACTTTGGTTGACATTCACTTCTGACCTGTTCCTCAAACAGAAGCTTAAGGAACTGCTAAAGCTTTTCCTGTCATCAAATGATGAATCTGGCTTCTTATCTCCCTGATAAATGCAATGGTGTGTTAACTCCCCAATGATTTATACAGGAGAGAAGTAGAAATTAAGATCAATGAATTGTTTTTAGAGGCACTCTTTTGAATACAATCATTTTCTCGTCCCAAGATGATTTCACAGAGAGAATAACTCAGGGCTGGTCTAATCACCTCCTACCCCCACTCTTAATGCTGTTTTTGGCAACTGACCAATTGTTTAGCATTCAGCTGTTTTGACAGCTGATAAGGAAGTAATAATAAAATGGTCTGTTGAATGATAACTAGGATTGCCAAATTTAGATTTTTGAAATATAGAAATATGGGGGTAACAGTCTGGAAATGTGGAATGTGGAGGGTGGAAGAAATGTACAGGGCATGCAAATGACTGACAGACTGTGTATCAACTTTGAGAAGGAGGAGACAAGCTGTCATGTATGTGACAAAGGCGAGGATTTACAGTGCAGCAAGAACTCACGGAAGGAGGGGGGAGATGCAGTATTCTGGTAGAAGTCCAAATGGATACTTAAAATTCCACAGAGTGAAGCAGATATTTTGTTTTTAGGAGACATTCAGGTCTATCATCTCTGATTCTACATGCAATTCTGAAAATCATTATCACCCTGTATAAAAGCATGTAACAAATTTAAATTGGGTACATGGACTTCTTCAGCAGATAGCCTACAAAAAGAGGGAGCTGGCAGACTAAAATAAGAATTACATAGAACTGGTGGGAAAAAGCAAACCCAGGAAACTTCACAGTAGAACAATTTCAGGTTATTTAGTATAAGGACAAAAGACTCAAACACTTAATTAGGGCCTGAAGGCATCATTGAATTGAAGCTGCCAGAAATATTGATTCTCAGGCCATGAAGAAAAAAAATTATCTACACCACATCCTATTTAGGAAGACAAAAGCATATGGAATTCTTTTAGAAGTGTTTCACTTCCAGAATAATGAAAATATGAAAGTGTTGTCATTACAGACCCAGTTTATCTAAAAATGACAAAGTAAAAGCTACATTTATTGAACATGTTCTGTGCCAAGAATGTCCTACGTTAATGTTAATCCTCTCAAGAATTTTGCAAAATATTTATTATTGTCCTCTTTAAAGATAAACTGAGGTTCAGAGAAGCTGAATTTTATAACTTGTGAATGACCAAGCCAGAATTCCAACTCAGAACTTTCTGAGGGGTGAAATCTTAGAGCAGTAAGTGGACAAAGCATATGTTTTCTTTCATGTAAGTACAAAACATTGCGGAGAAGCGCTAAGTTCAGGCTCCGTGTCAGCCCACCTGTGTGAGTACCTGTCCTGCATTATGCCAGCACATAACCTGGTACAGTAACCGTTTCACACCCCAGTGTCTCCCTCCGTATGACCTATGCAGCAATAACACCTACTTCATAGAGAACAGAAGAGATACTCCATGTAACATATCAGTTGGCATCATAAAATCTCAATAAATGTTAGCTGTAATATTACCTTACCCTTGAATACACTTATTTGAGCACCTGCTTCCTTCTGGACAATCTTCTTAAAGAGGTTTAAGGTCCCCATTGCTCAAGGAGCTGACAATCTCATGAGGAAATGCAAGCAAATGTAGTAACCTATTAGAAGGGGTATAACAAGTGAATATGCCTACGAGAGAAAAACCTAGAACACATTTAGTTTTCCAATTACCTGAGAAGGCTTTCCAGAGATGAGTACCTTTCCATCTTTAAAAGTGACACGTGGTTTCTAAATAAAACAGCCCTTTCAGGACATATGTGCTGTTGCCTGCTTCAAATACATTTTCTTAGAATGGTTCACATATGGATGAAATCTCTGCTTCTATTAAAATCTCTCCAAGTCCTCTCCCCTTTATCAGGTAGCATTAAAACACATTTTTGCTATTTATTTTGCTACTTGTTTGTACAGAAGAAAATGTCAGGCATATGATTAATTGAAACTCCCATATTCCCCAGGTAGAGTTCTTGGGAATCTAGCAGCAAAAGCAGGATCTGGTTTTGTGTCTCCAGGATGGGCTAGGACTTCCCACAGTCAGGGACCGTACTGATAGAAAAGCAGATGCTGCCTGCTCCTGGTTACTCTAAAGTGGTGAATTCTAGCATTTGACAGGAGTAGTCACTGCCCTCAACCTGCAGGACATGTGGCTACAGGGAACCGAGGGCCAGCCTCCCCAGACTGTGGTAGAAGAGGCGTCATGGTCGTCTCGCACATGCGCTCTGTGACTTGGAGCGGCTCTGATGGTGGTTCTAGTTGGAAAGGCCTGAAGAACTGACCGATTCTAGCCCTGGAGTGGATCGTTTGCCCTGAATTACTTGTCTGGCTTGCTTACTACCTTGACCCAAATCACTAAAGATTGGCCCATCTCCATTTCCTTGGGGGCTCAATTCCTGTGTGAGACAAATCTCAAGCCCAGGAAAGAGAACTTCCTGCAGTAAAGTGGAATCAGGGCTGGAAGGAGGGGTGCCTTCCTCAGAGGGGAGTTTAACCTTGGAGAAAAGCATCATCATTTGAAGCTAAGGAAAATGATAGGTCAGCAAGACCACATCCTACAAAGGCTGTCTCCATCTACATTTTAAAAGAGAAAGTTTAAAAAGAGATCTGAACTTCAGGTCCAATTTCATGAATAGTTTCATGAATAGTTCATTTAGAACATTTTCCCTCACCTTTAAACATCTAGAATAGAGATGGGATTGGAAGGGAGACAAACCAAAAGAAACTCTTAATGTCATAAAACAAACTGAGGGGGGTGAGGGGAAGGGGTGTTGGGAGAGGGTGGTAGGGTTACATTATATGTTTAAATAAAAATTTAAAAAATAAAAAAAAATCTAGAATAGTTTTTTGGATTCCACATATGAGTGAAATCCTATGGTATTTATCTTTCTCTATCTGGCTGATTTCATTTAGCATAATACCCTCTAGGTCTTCCAGGTTGTCACAAATGGCAGGATGTCATTCTTCTTTATGGCTGAGTAATATTCCATTGTGCAGATGATGACTACCCTTCCCTAGGGAGCACTGAGTAACTGCAGCATTGTTGAATCAGTGTTGTATCCCTGAAACTGATAAAACATGGTATGCTAGTTTTACTTTAATAAAAAATAAATCTATAGAATCTGGTATTCTGTTTAAATATAGTTTATGACACTCATGCAAACTTTTTTTATGATTAAAAGAGTAGTAAATGTTTGTTGTACAAAATTTGAAAAATGCAGACAAAGTGTAAAAACAAACCAAAGTCATCCATGACTTTTCTGCTCAAAGGGAATCATACTTAGGAACTATAGCCATAGATTTTCGAAAAAGAATTTGTAAAAGCCAATTTAGGGGCACCTGGGTGGCTCAGTTGGTCAAGCTTCTGCCTTTGGCTCAGGTCATGATCTCAGGGTCCTGGCATTGAGCCTCACTTCAGCCTCTCTGCTTGGCGGGGAATCTGCATTTCCCTCTTCCTATGAGCATGTGTGCTCTCTCTCTCTCTCTCTCTCTCTCAAACACATAATTTTTTTTTTTTTTTAAAGAAGCCAGTTTTTAAAGAAATCATGTTATGGCTTGATTTTCTGCTTCACTTCCACTGGAATAAGAACCAAGTAAGAATTGCCAGAAGTCCATAACATTTGGGGGAAGGAGTGAATGAATAGTTAGAAACCTCAAACTTCAATTAATATATGAAAAATTCGTATTTATTTTTTCCTTCTGTTTTTCCTCCACTAGGAGGTCCAAATGTTTTCTGGCTGATTGTTAGCATTAACTGGACAGGCAGAGGATATAAGTACCTAAAGTGTATACACTATTTCTTCCTGTGTCAGAAATGGCCTTTCTTTTTCAACAAGCTGTATTTTATTAGCTAATCATCCCAGGAGCTGCACAACCTGGAATAAAGACATCAGCCCCACCCTCCCCTCAAAACAACAACAACAACAACAACAACAAAACAAAAACAGACAAGATGTTGGTAGATTCTTTGTAATCTTTGAGAAACAATTGTGAGAAGCAGCTGCAAGGAAACTTCAAGAAAAATGTTGTTCTTAAGAGTAGCTATCTTTCTGCATTGTCTTTTTAAGTGGTCTGTGGGGGCTGTAGACCATCAAATTTCTGAAGTTAAAATCCAAAATTTGGGTCACTGTGCTCTTTGAGGTGGAAGTGTTACAGTGTGTGTCTGATGAAGAGTTCTGTTGATTTTTAAGAAGGTCTTTGATAGAACATTTATGATCAGAAAGAAACTGATCATTTTCTATGGAGAAAAGGAAGTAACTAAAATAGGAAATCTCTAACAAAAAATATTGTCTTCTGCCTCTTTCCTTAATTTCTATCCCTTCCTGAAATCATCAGAGAGGTCTGCAGGGGCGAGAGGTGAATGACCCAGGGCAAGACCAGTTTGTGAGGAAGCAGATGAAGGGAGTGTCCATGGGCAGAAACGTGGCCTTGGCCTGTAGAAGCCAAGTCTCTTGGCTTACAGATGAGGAAACCAGCACAAAGACATAGAGGGGGCCGTCCAAAGACCCACAACCAGGAAGGGGAACAGCCATTACTACCAATCAGAGCTCCTGACTAACATAAGAGTAGTCTCAATATCCTTTGTGTTTGACAACCTCTGGGAAGCCAAGGATCAATACATCTCTATTAACTGTTTGTCTTCAAATTAATTGACTATCGTAATGTCGGTATTAATGTTTTCTCCACACTGCTTTATCTGTGCACATTGTTGTCAAGGCATGTGGAATAGTATCCTCTTTGACCTGATATAAGACCATTTTAAATGGAGAAAAATGTCAAACTGAAATCCAGAACGTGGAAACGTAGCAAAATATCTCGAAGGGAGGGCGGGATGGGATGTGAGTGCGTGAGACGGGTAGATCATAGGCTCAGTCATTGTGTTTGTATTTTTTAAGTCTTTCAAAATTAAATCAGTATTAGGGAAACTTAATTAAGCTCTTTCCCCTTCTCTAACCTGAAACCAGGTGGCTGCTTTCAGATTACAGCTACAGACAGAAAGCGTTCCATCAAAGCGAGAGCTGTTTCCCAAGAGTTACCGGTCTTGTCAAAGGAATAATTAACACTTCGTCATAAACTGAAAAGGAACTCTTTCACTCCACCTCCCTTCCCCCCAAATTAGTGTATTTGTGAGAATGGTTAGCCCAGGGGGAAAAAGAGTCTGCCATTAGTCTAAGAAATACAAATATTTCTATGAGCTTTGTTACTCAAATGAAGAACAAGAGGGATTTTGTGTCTTAAAACAATAGATGGCCCAGAAATTCTCCTAAATACCACACTTCTCTCTGCCTTAGGGACACAATGCAACTTTCCAAATGCCTCTTTCCAAAATGCAACACAGGGAGTTCTGCTGAGCTGCATTCATTACTCACCTGACTCAAGGCATGCACATTCTCCTGAAACAAGGACCTTCCAGCATGTCAGTGAGGAAATAACTGTTTTGCTTAGTCCCACGGTTCATAAAATTGCATGGAAGAGCTCTTCCCTCTGCAAGTGTATTTTTAGCCAGAGTTAAAGATAAATATTATCACTGCGGATTTGCCGCTGGGCTGAGGCCTTCACATGTCCCTTCTCGAGCCCTTCTTTCTTCTCCCCAACTGTCTCCTCTCCATCCTGGCCACTAGCCTGAGGCCCAGGGTCTTAGGAATCCTATTAAAGTGATAGCAAATAAACCCTAATCAAGGGCAGAACGCTAATCCATGATCACTCTCAGAGAGCGCTCTGGAGACAAGCTACTACAGACTTAAGTAAACCTTCCTCCCAGTATTTTCAACTATAAAATAAAAGTTTGGGGGCTCACTAGTTTCTGAAGCCTCCTCTAAAATCTAAAATATTACAGCTCCAAGAGGTACAGTATGCCCCCTTATTCATAGGTCAAGCTTTCTGGAACACACTAGGAGACAAAAACATTGGGAGAAATCAACTCCAAGTACAAAAAATTAAAAAAAAAATTTTTCACAGTCTCTATTTTTAAATCTGGGTATTTTAGTCTTTTTCTCTCAGTTACCATAAAATCCTTAAACATGAGACTGATAGTTCTTTAATCATTCTCTATATGCCACACATACTACTTAGTTTATTTGATTTTTCCAGTTCTGTGGAGGAGGCATTTCTACAAATGGAGAAATTGATGCTCAGAGAGGTGTTTTAACCAAGGTCATTCAGTGATGCTTAATGAAGATTTTATCTACTGTGTATTGGCAGAGCTAGATTCAGAATCAGTAAAGTGTGCTGAAATAGTAAAAATATTTTTTTTAATTATAAAAGAAAACCATGGTCTTTGCAGAACTTTGGAGAAAATATTGAAGAGAAGAAAATAAAATTACTCTAACAATCCTGAGAAAACTACTACTAACATTTAGATGTATTTCCTTCCAGATATAGGCATATAGATAGGTGGGTTATTTTGTATATATATTATGTGTAAAATTACATATATATCATATATACATAGTTATACATATATATGTGTGTGTGTGTGTGTGTGTGTGTGTGTGTGTGTGTGTGTGTATTTCTATCAGTCCATAATCTTTCCCCTCCAGGCTGTACTTCCTGAGCTGCTTCGTTTTTTAGTATCACACCAAAAAGAGCAAACTGAAAGGAAAATAGTGGAAAACATAATTAAAGATGGGCAAATTTGTAGAAAAATGCCTGGCCTCAGTCAGCATGAAATTAAAGATGGATAAAGACAAGGGATAAAAGGGAGAAACAATCTGACTGATAACTGCACCGAAAAATTTGCTGCATTGCATTGTTACCCTCATCAGTATCGATGTTCTGGAAGCATCAAGAAAAGGCTTGACCAAATTATGTTCCTTTCCAAAGAGTAGAAAAATGCATAATTTTGAGAAATTTCTCAAAGAACTAAGAGTTGGGGGGAAAAATCCTCATTTGACAGTGCCCACTTCAAGTGATCTGGAAGAGTCTCCCCCCACCCCCATTTTCCCACAAAAGTGACAATTTTCCTGATAGCCCAGTCTAGGGGAAGAAGGAAAAGGGCTCTGTTATCTCTTGTCACCTTAAATCCCACATCCCTTGTCTGCAATTCACACTAGGTCGGGGTTTAGGGGGTAAATTACAGAAAGCAGCTTAGGAGAATACAAATTCCATGACTGAAGGAAGAAGTGAGTGGGGACTTAAGCTTTAACCAGTCTCTAGACATTTCAAGTTGATCCAGGCAGTCACCTAAGCCATCCCTTTCTAATTCATGGCCAGAAAGAACAAAATCTTCTACCATTATGGGCATCCTGAAAACTGATGAAAATTTACATACTGTAGGCTGGGTCCTCACATTCTTTCAGTGGCAGATCTCTGCCATCTCAGCTTGGAGAATCAAGCCATTTGCCTTTATAAACACAAACAAATGATTGAGGTAAATGAACTGCAGCTCTGGAACTTTCTTTGGCCGGTCAGCAAATCCTTGACATCAGAAGCTAATCTTCTGACCTGGAAGCCCTTTATTCAGGCCTTATCTATTAGCTTTCCAGGAGCCCCAGGGCCCTAAGGGAAGGGTACAAATCCATAGCTGGGCTCACAAATGCCTTAGAGATACAGACACACCTCATTTCTCTTGAGAGGCTCCTAAAATTTAGTCATAATTTGAGAATTCTACAAAATCATACAGGAGGTTTATAAAAGGAAGATCACTTAGCAGTACTGTTAATGTTGCTAAAGAGATTTTTTTTTTTTTTTTTCATAAGAACAACCAAGTCTGGGGCGCCTGGGTGGCTCAGTGGGTTAAAGCCTCTGTCTTCAGCTCAGGTCATGGTCCCAGGGTCCTGGGATCGAGCCCCGCATTGAGCTCTCTGCTCAGCATGGAGCCTGCTTCCTCCTCTCTCTCTGCCTGCCTCTCTGCCCACTTGTGATCTCTGTCTGTCAAATAAATAAATAAAATCTTAAAAAAAAAAAAAAAGAACAACCAAGCTTTAGGCGGTACAAGTCATCACTCCTGTTCTTTTCATTTACTCTTTAAAAATAAATTCAAATTTATATATGCTGGGTTTGTTTGGCGGACACTTGATTTTCTTATCGGTCATGTTTTAGCCAGCTTCTAGGAGGCATTTGTGTTCCAGTAAATTTTCCTAAAAACTCTTTGCTTTCAAAATGCACACAGCCCCACTGTACCATCTGCAGCCCAGGAAGGCTAGCTGTAGGAGCATCTGGGTCACAAGCTGTATCCAGAAAAGAGCTTCCTACCGCTCTGAGTGTTTCCATTTTCATTTGTGATGGTTTTTCTCCTTCAGCTGAAACTCACACTGTAAAAATTACCCGCAGCCTTCAAGGAGTAGCACATTTAAATCAGAGTCTATAAATGTTAGAGATGAAAGAGACTTTATAAATGAGGAAGTCCAACTCCTGAAATTGGAAACAGAGCTCCAGAGAAAGATAGAGTGCCCCTTTTTACATGGGGAGCTATCGGCAAAGTCACAGGGAAACCTAGGTCTTCTGTTACCAAAAGGTGTGCTCTTTCCAATAAAAGTGCTGCTTCGTCCACAGCACTTAAGTGTCTGTATTCCAGATCTGTTCTTGTCTACATCTGTAATGAATAGGACTAGAAAAGCGGTGGCAGAGTCAAACACCAGCTCATGGTTTTTCCTTTGAATGTTTTGTAGAGTCATCTGAAATAGAACAAAAGGACTTTTTTAAACGTCTTCCTGTTCATGAAATTGAGAATTCATTCTTGAGAATAATATTCACATTCTATGTACTCTGCAAGCGCCGAGCTCCTCAGATGGGGGCTGGCTGAATTCTTAAATATAACGAAGGTCTTGCAACTGAGAACATTCTCCAACTAAATGACTTCAGTCTGCTTTGTGCTCCTGAGCTCTGGCCTGGGTTAAGAACATGACCCCCAAACATGTGTTTTGTTTCCTTTTGCCAACTTCCTTGGACTGCTATTAGTCTTGGGCTCTTTAATATTTTATGTCAAAGTAGTTTTGACCACAGGGGAGTGTAAACTTGAATCCCATTCCATATGAGGACAAGCTTACAGTTACAAGAAAAATATTTCTATCAAAGCCCACACTGACATAGAAAAGGTTTATGTTATCCCCCTTTGAAAATCCATAGATTTTTTTTTTCTAATTCTCCTTTCCACTAGTTTAGTCCTTCAGTGATCTCAGCTTTACTCAGGAGTCTCAGTAACAATTCCCTTACTTTAGACAAGCCCAGGACTTTATCTTACATCTTTGTGTGGCTGCTGAAACCCAAGACCCTATAGAGGTGGCAAATGCCAACCATTTGGAAGTCCAGTGGACCAGTATTAATTTAATATCCTGCTCTTCATTTTTCCTTTACTGTGTGGCCCCTAGGCATGTCCCTTAATTTGGATAGGCTCACTAATGATTTTTTTTAAGATTTTTATTTATTTATTTGACAGAAAGACAGCAAGTGAGGGAACACAACATAGGAGGAGTAGGAGAGGGAGAAGCAGGCTTCCCGCTGAGCAGTGAGTTGGACTTGGGGCTCAATCCCAGGACTCTGGGATCATGACCCAAGCCGAAGGCAGATGCTTAACAACTGAGATACCTAGGCACCCCTCTCTCTAATGATTTTAAAAGATATTCATTATATTTACCATTTCTGAGTACTCTGCAGGCTTTTAAACTCTTAATTTTGAATTTTCTCATTACTAAATATATTTTTTTTAAGATTTCATTCATTTATCTGACAGAGATCACAAGTAGGCAGAGACAGAGAGAGGGGGAAGCAGGCTCCCTGCTGAGCAGAGAACCCGACTCAGGGCTCGATCCCAGGACCCTGAGATCATGACCTGAGCTGAAGGCAGAGGCTTTAACCCACTGAGCCATCCAGGCACCCCTCATTACTAAACATTTGAAGAAAGAGCCTCTTTGTCTTTATGAACTTCCATTTCAAAAGATCTCCACCTTATTGAATCAAAATGATGTTGTACATAGAATAAACTTCAGTGGTCTAAACTATTACTGTGGCTTGTTGGATGACAGGATAGGTAACGATGGTTTTATATAGGAAGTTCCTTCCCTTGTTTCTGGTTTTGATCAGACCAAAAAGTGATCCTTTCTACTACAATCAGTTTAAACTTCACCTCCCAAGTATAGAGTGAAGCAGTTGCTCATTACAGAAGAGAAATTAGGGATGCAAAAATTTGGACAGACAGCATAGTATTATTTTTGAGAGAAGAAAAACCTATAGAAATTAGTGCCTAAAGGCTCAAAACTAAATGACTCCACTTTGATCAAGTGCCTACATAAATTCAAGAATTCATCAGTAATGGTTCTGAAGCAGTAAGTGACACCCTTAGGCAGATTTCATGGAACAAAACAATGGCCTAGAGTCTGAAAGAAGGATAAAGTCTGAATAAGAACATCTCCTTTGCCCTTCTGATGAAGGACTGACACCAGTTCTTTCTTGGGGAAGAATTATAAATATGTTCTTTAAAATGTGTCATCTCTAAATGTGTATTACAAATTTATTACGGACAAAGAGAAATACTTGAAACATGTTTAAATCCTTTTGCCATCTTCTTAAAACCTTGAGTTAAGAATCTACATTAGGTATTTTTCTGGAAGGAAAGATATCCTTGATTCTTGTTCTCATATGAGGCAAATCAGGCAAGGAGCCATCCTTAACATTTGTCTAAGCAAAACTTAAATTTTTCTTTCAACACACGGAGTACCACACATTACATAGGCAAGTGGGGCCCTATTCTTTCGTGAGCCCTGGAAATACAGCAGCTTAAGTACTTATAAGTACTCAGTTGCTCATGCTACCGTCAGACGAATTCAATTGTGAGGACATACTGGTAAATTCATCACAGAAAAGTCAGTCTGATTTTTTTTTATTGTAAAAATATATTGTGTGAAATTTACCAGTTTCACCATTTTTAGGTGTACATTTCATACAGTTCATGAGCATTAAGTACGTTCACATTGTTGTGTGACCATCACCACTGTCCATCTCCAGAACTTTTTCATCTTCCTAAACTGAAACTCCATACTCATTAAACAGTAGCTCCCCATTCCTTCCTCCGCCACCCCGTTCCCTGGCAACCACCATTCTACTTTCTGTCTCTCTGAATTTAACTACTCTGGGTACCTCAGAGAAGTGAAATCATACAATATGTTCTCCTTTGTCATTGGCTCTTTCATTTTGTATAGGATCTTCAAGATTCATGTTGTAGCATGTGTGGAAACTTCCTTCTTTTTTAAAATTGCAGTAAAACACACAACAAATATACCATCTTAAAACTTTTTCCACATATAGTTTTGTTAACCATGTGCCTGTTGTTGTACCACACATCTCTAGAACTTTTTCATCTTGATTAACTGAAACTCTATAGTCATTGATCAGTGATTCTTGCCCAACCTCTGGAAACCTCCATTCTCTTCCCTATTTTTAAGAGTTTGATTATTTCAGATAACCCATATATGTGAAATGGTGCAGTATTTTTCTTTTCGTGATTGGCTTATTTCACTTAACATAATTTCCTCAAGGTTCATCCATGTTGTAGCATAAAACGAAATTTCCTTCCTTTTTTAAGGCTGGATAATGTTAGACAATCTGTTTTGAGAATCAAAGAAAGATTAACCCAGTTGAGGACAGAATTATGGCTACAGGACTTTTTTTCCTATAGGCCCATGCTGAAAGAGAATGTTTTCCCCCCTCTTTTTTTTAATCTATTATCTATTGATTTTTTTCTTGACAAGTATGAACTTTTTCTGAAAAAGTGAATTGTAATAATAATGGTTAAATTTATCTTGGGCTCTGTGTGTGCCAGGCAATGTCCTAAATGCCTTATACACAGTGCCTAGATTAACCCTGGTAGTTGTTTCAGGTGATGGGCATTAATATTATTGTTTCTGGTTTAAAAATGTGGATATCAAGGTTCACAGGCTTTAAGTAACTTTCCTGAGACCAGCGTCCCACAACTAATGCAGGACCTGAGATTCCCACCATTCACTGTGTGATTACTTTCTTAAACACCATACTCAGCAACTTTTCTATATTTTGGTTGATGTGCCAGGGTCTCGAGACCCCCCGATGAGACCACCACGGAGACATGGAGCTGAATGCAAGTGCAAGGTTTCTTTATTGAGAGCATGCCCGGGCACGGACCCCCGTCCAACACACCGGTACAGCGGGTGGAGGAGGTAGGGTGCCATACCCCTTATGAGTGCAGCTTATAAAGGCAAAAACCACAAAGTATCACACGCAAAATCACATGCATAGGTGACCTTTAACAGGATTGGTGCTGGGGTTGCTTAAGCTGTGCTGTTCATCAGGGATTGGCTACTTTGTCTAAGGGATATTTTTTGAAAGTTGTTTGTACCGGGGTGGGAAAGTTGTTTACCCTGAAAATTGTTTGTCCAACGGTTGCGGTTGCTGTTGCTCGACTGATTACCGGGGCGGGCCAGGGGCCTCTTATCTGGTAAGGCCAGCCCGTGCGGCAGGGGCAGGAGGATGCACAAACATACAAAATGGAACCTTCTTTCTAAGATGGAGTCACTTCGGTTCTACATTCCCCCCTATGTCTGGTGACTAGTTCAATCATGAACTATTGCTGGTTATGAACATGCTGGACCATCAGTTGGATGGTACTCAGCCTTTCCTTCATGAATTGGACCAAGCGGTTTAAGATGCATGGTCCAAAGGTCAGTAACAATATTAGGATAATCAGGGGTCCTAATAAGGTAGATATTAATGTGGTGAGCCAAGGCGAGTTATTTTTTTTTTAAGATTTTATTTATTTGACAGACAGAGATCACACAAGCAGGCAGAGAGGCAGGCAGAGAGGGGAGGGGAGAAGCAGGCTCCCTGCCGAGCAGAGAGCCCGATGCGGGACTTGATCCCAGGACCCTAGGATCATGACCTGAGCCGAAGGCAGCGGCTTAACCCACTGAGCCACCCAGGCGTCCCAAGGCGAGCTATTAAACCAGGATTCAAAGCAACCTTGTTGTGCTTCCCGTTCCTTCTTTCGTTTTGCAAGGCCCTCTCTAACTTTGGCCATGGAATCTCTAACCACTCCTGTGTGGTCTGCATAAAAACAGCATTCTTCTCCCAGGGCAGCACACAGACCTCCTTGCTGGAGGAATAAGAGGTCAAGGCCTCTTCTGTTCTGAAGTACTACTTCAGATAGGGAGGTGAGAGATTTCTCTAAATGGCTGATGGAGTTTTCTATTCTTTCAAGGTCCTCGTCTATAGCCGCCCTTAGGGAAGTTATTCCTCTCTGTTGGGTAGTTAAGGCAGCTTAACTGTCCCAGCCCCCGCAGCGCCCAGGCCAAATAGGGTTGCAACTGTTAGAGCAGTGAGAAGTTCTCTTTTAGTTCTTAGGTGGTCATCTGGGTCCCAGTGGGAGTACATGCTTTCTTCAGGGTGTTATAGAATATGGGGCATAACAGTAACCAGAATGCAAAATTCTTGGGAGGCATTAAAGACTGCTACTGAGAGGCAAGGGGTTAAGCCAGCTTTGGAACATATCCACCATCCATTGTTCCTTGGTGCAAGAAGCCATTTGGTGCCCTTAATGCGTGGACTGGTTTCTATGAGGGCGCAAGAGCCTCTTTTGTTAGTGGGCACTGTTCCTAGGCAGAGGCCTTGGCCCTGTACAGACTGCAGGGTCAAGCCAATTTTGCAGCTCTGCCAGGGGCATTGGGAGGGGTCAGACTCTGAAGAGGTGTCATAGGTGCTGTTGAGACCTATAGCCCCATAAAAAGGGGGTCTAACATCATAGCATAGCCAACAGGACAATGTGGAGTTAGGGTTGGTGGCATTAAGAACTCTATAGGTTGCAGTTAATAATTTCCATAATGGGTCCTCACTTAGGGGTACTGGGCTAGTAGGACCAGAGGTTCTGGGTGAGCTATTTTTGGGAGTGGTGGGGGCTGCTCTCGAGGGAGGAGGTTTGGGCCTCAGAGTCCTGAACTTGGGATTCAGTACTTGGTTGGGCCCAACTCTCATTTTAGGTTCAGCAGACTCTACTTTGAGTTTGACTACTAGGGTTGAACCTGCATGTCCACCATATTTATAAAATACAAGTCCCCAAACTTTTCCCTGTATCCATCC
>RCUC01154672.1:0-50727 GCA_003697995.1 Taxidea taxus jeffersonii
AATCACCAGATGAGGGTTTTTTTCCTCAAAAAAATAAAACAACAAAAGCAAAATCAAACCAACCCCCCCCCCAAATCGTCAGTCATTCCTGATGATATAGTAGGTTTAGAAAGACAAAGACAAACAGACTTCATTAGGCTTTCAATACACATCTGCAAGGGAAAACACACTGCAAACCTTATTAAATTTCAGCATTTTGCTGTTCTGTTAGCAAATGAATATTACAGCATAAGCTTACTCTAGGTATTTACAACTTAACATACAGAAGTCAGGTGACCAGTGATTACCACAAAATATGCATGTGACAAACTAATCATTTTTATGGTTACAAAAAATTTTTTAAAGATCTTATTTATTTATTTGACAGAGAGAAAGAGAGAGATCACAAATAGAGAGGCAGGCAGAGAGAGGAGGGGAAGCAGGCTCCCCACTAAGCAGAGAGCCCAATGTGGGGCTCAATCCCAGGACCCTGAGATCATGACCTGGGCCGAAGGCAGAGGCTTAACCCATGGAGCCGCCCAGATGCCCAATGGTTATAAAAATTTTAAATTGGAGGTAAAGACAGCTGCCAGTTTTTACATGTCTTAATGTGCCAGATGCAGAGCCAAGTGATTTACAAATAAAATATTGTTCCTTTTACTATTTAAAATAATTGTGAGAAAGACATTATTTTGCCAGCTTTGTAAGACAATTTCTTCAAGACATTCTGCTAATAATTGACCATAATCTCACATGTAATAGATGATGCAGGTAGAATTCTAATGTGTGTTTATTTGAATTCAAAGATTTTATTTCATGTATACCATGCTGTAAGTAGCAATTGAGAGATAACAAGACAGGTTAAACTGAGGTTTCCTATTTATTATGTGCAATGCAAAATTGTTATTAAAAGAATAGAGAGGTAGATGGGCCTAAGGCATTTCCACCGGTGATTCCCAAAACAATCCTCCAATGAAAGTACCATCATCCTCAGTTTATGGAAGAAGAAGGTATGATGACACCTGTAGTACCAGCACATCAATGAGCAGATCTGTATCAGCCTTCTAAGTTTCAAGACTAAATATTCCCCATATTAGGAAATTGATCTCATTGTATATTATAACATAGCCCTTTGCCATTCCTGTCTTCTTATGGCTCTGCTGTTATCATGAAGAACGTATGCCCAGGTAGCCCAGAGTCCCAGAGGGATGAAGCCCAAATGCAGCAGACTTGAGCTTGGGAACTGACTCAGGCAAACAGTGTAGAGATGCTGACCTTCAGCTGATTGGCTGGCTCCAGCTAGAGTAGATTCTAGCAGAGAAGTGAGAATTGAGAAAGGACTGTGGGGTTTTTTTTGTTGTTCTTTGTTTTTTAAGATTTTATATCTTTTACTTGAGAGAGAGAGAACACAAGCAGGGGAAGTGGGAGAGGGAGAAGCAGACTCCCCGCTGAGCAGGGAGCCTCATTCGGGGGCTCGATCCCAAGACAGAGGGATCATGACCTGAGCCAAGTCAGACCCTTGAGTGAACCAACCAGATGCCCCAAGGAATGCGTTTTAAACTGCTGTAATGAATATGCTTATAATTGGTGTGTGTGTGTGTGTGTGTGTGTGTGTGTGTGTGTGTGTTTAGATTTCTGGCTTTGGGGTAGAATTCCCTACATTCAAAAGAATTGTAGTAATTTAGTATTTAGTAGTTAGGGAGAAGATATAGCATTTAATACTGCTTCTTTCAAAAGAAAATGCCTTTCTGAAAATAGAGATGGATTTAGTCTTATGAGAGAGAACAAATTGCATCTTGAAACCAAGGCATTGAGTTGTTAAAAGGAGTGTTGAGAAGTCTTTCATTCTATTTACGAAGGAGAAAGCCAAAGGGTACAGAGTTCAGGCCACAACGATCAATTAATTTAAAGTAATGTAATCACTTTTTCTTACAAAACATATTTAATCCCGTTGTGAGCCAAGTAAAATCAAAAGTTGTTTTGTTGTTATATTGCCTAATTACCTGTTCTTCTTCTTGTATTTTTAAAAATATATACTTATACTCATAGCCAAGATAATCAATAATAAAAAAAAATAAGCCTTATCCTCCGTAGTAGTCAAAAAGGTTTGAAGAAACAGAGCAGTATTTTAAAAGTCCCCTGCCAGCTTTTGTTGTTGTTAAAAGGCTTCAAGAAAATGATACTTAATTTTCACCCCCCCTTCAGGAAAGAAGTTTGAATGATTCAAGCAGTTGTTATATGCCGAGTGCCTTTTTGGTTTGGCCACTTTTCTTTGTGCTGGCAAAGGTGTAGAGACTCTGAGGTGTTTTTGTCCCTTCATTTTGTAGTTTTGTGTCTAAGGCTTATCAGCAATAGTAATCCAAGTTTGGGGTTTTACTACTTCAAGGGATTAGTTGATGTGTAGTACATGGGGAGAAGGAGACTGGGCACATGTGTGTGCTTGGATCAGTGGAGATGAGCATCCAAGCGTTCAGCATCCCAAGCACAGAGAATGAGACCTCTGTAAGTGCTCAGAGATGTGTCTGTTGATAAACTGATTGGTTTTTATGTTTGTTAGGTCAGTCTTCCTGAAGCATGGTTTGCATATCACCGGAAGATCTTACCAAAAATGCTGATTCTGATTCAACAGTTTGAAGGAGGGGGTCTGAGGTTCTGCATTTCTGGCACTTTTTGAGATGATAGCAATGGTGCCTGTCCACAGACCACATTTTGATAACATGGCTTTAAGCGACCCCTGCCAGTGAGAATTCAAGAAGCACTTTACAGCTTAGAGATTCTACCTGTTGCTCCTATTATTCATTATTTTATTGAACCCACAGATATTTGTGGGGCTGCTCCCATAAACCAAGAACAATCCAGCAGCAGAAGAGTAGTTGGGAACACAATCCCTGTCCTCCGGACACTGAGAATCTTTGGGACCAGGGAGAGAGAAGACAAGCAAGTGTGGTAGCAGAATAATGCCTCTGTCTTCCCAGTTATGCCCACATTCTAGCCCTGGAACCTATGATTATATTGCTATATGGCAAAGGGGAATTAAGGTTATAAATGGAAATAAGTTTGTTAATCAGCTGACCTTCAGAATGGGAGATTATCACAAGGGCCCTTAAATGTGAAATAAGGAGGCAGAAGTTCCAGAGTCAGAACTGTGTGATGTGTGAATATCTCAACCAGACTTTACTGGCTTTGAAAACATAAGGGGGCCATGAGCCAGGGAATACAGGCAGCCTTGAGGAGCTGGAAAAAGTAAGGAAACAGATTTTCCCCTAGAGACTCCAGAAAATAATTCTAGCCCTGCCAACACATTGATTTTAGCATGAAACCCATGTCAGATTTCTGACCTACAGAATTGTAAGATAATAAATGTGTATTTTTAAGCCACTAACTTTGGGTGTTAGTTATAGCAGCTGTAAAAACTAGTATCAGGAAAGCAACCAATTATTCTATTGGTTCAATGATAAGCATTGTAAGGGAAAAAAACAGTTAAGCAGCATAGGGGAGAAGGAAGTTTGAGGGTCACAACTTTATATAGGGCTCTGGAAAATTATTATAAATAGCACATGCCTTGATGACAAATAGAATGAGAGAAAAGGTTTAATCAGGATAAGGCAGAAAAAAAATGGATATGTATCGGAGATGACTGTAATTTTATATAGGATTTTGGGGAAGCCATCTTTAATAGGATGGCATTTTGGCTAAGACCTTAAGGATTGGAGAGAGCCATGCAGATATCTGGGAAAGGTGCTATTCAAGCAGAATGAAAAGTGAGTAGCTAGTCCTTGAGGTGGAAGTAGGCTTTACATGTTTGAAACTAACTAACAGGTTGACCAAGCAGGCAGGATGGACTTAGCTAAGGGGAGACAGTAGAAGATGAGAATGAAGAGGCAGGGAGGAGCTAGGAGGTGTGGTCTGAGGCATTTTAAGGCTGTAGGTTGTGCAATGTGGAGAAACATCAGAGAGTTTTTGTTTTGTTTTTGTTTATGTTTTGTTTTTTGTTTTTTTAAGGAGTAACACATTCTAAACTGAGGTAATTAGGATTACTTTGGATAGTTTGTTGGAAATAAATAGGAAGAGGGTAAATCTGGGGAAAAAAATCAGTTAAGAGGTCACTGCACTAGGTGAGGGATAATAGTGGCGGTGGGGGAGGGCTCAGACTCAGGACCTAACTCAAAGTTAAAATATGAGGACTTGGGATAGAAGGAGGCAGAGAGAAGTATTTTTATTTTTC
Organism: Taxidea taxus jeffersonii; assembly: GCA_003697995.1. Classification (NCBI taxonomy): domain Eukaryota; kingdom Metazoa; phylum Chordata; class Mammalia; order Carnivora; family Mustelidae; genus Taxidea; species Taxidea taxus. The sequence continues at coordinate 4,205 of RCUC01154672.1, forward strand.
TGGAACTTTCCAAGATTGAGCCTGAGCCAATGAGAATTGCCATTGACAGACCTGAAACATAATAGAGGACCAGGTTTGGGAACAGGATCAATCACTAGTCATGTTTAAACATACTAAGTTTAAAAAGGCTATGCAACAGCTAAGTGAAGATATTCAAGAGATAGTTGGATATATCCTTCTGGATTTCAGAGGAAATTCTGGTGCTGAAGAAGGAAAGTTTTCTATCATTAATATAGTTTTGTTTTGTTTTTAAGTACAAGATTGGTGAGATCTACTAGTTGCAGAGAATTAATACAGCCAGAGAGGGGAAGGGGAAGGAAGGGGAGGCAGGGAGAGGTGAAGGAAAGGAACATGTCTAAGGACACAGGTAGTATAATGAAGAAAATGCTATTTTTGCTAGCACTGTAACATTTTCTTCCACTGTACTCAGGAACACTAGTTTGTTTTTGTTTTTGTTTTAAAATATTTATTTATTTACTTATTTAGAGAGAGAGTGTGTGTGTGCAAGTGGGGGGATGGGCGGAGGGATGGGGGAGAGAGAGAATCTCAAGCAGACTCTGAGCTGAGCACAGAGCCCCACATGGGCTCGATCCCAGGACACTACCCTGAGATTATGACCTGAGCCAAAATCCAGAGTCAGACATTCCACTGACTGAACCACCCAGGCGCCCCTGAAACACTAAATTTTTCCAGTTGCCCTTGTAGTTAATTTAGACCATTTGACTAAGTTTGGTCCATGAAATGTAGCTGGAAGTGTTTTATACCACTCATCACCTGAGATATAAAACTAGTGTGATCTTCCAGACTTCTCTCCTTCCATGTTGACCACATTCTGGCTCATGGGACCATTATGTGCACTGCTTTTATTTTGTGAAACTTTTAGGTTTTGAGATAAGTGTGCTCTTAATCTCCTCTACCTATTTCACCCATCTCCCCACCCACCTCCCCTCTGGTAATTATCAGCTTGTTCTCTATAATTAAGAGTCTGGGTTTTATTTATTTATTTATTTATTTATATTTGGTGGATGAGTAGTATCCCATTGTATATATATACTACTACTTCTTTACCCATTCATCTGCCAAAGGACACTTTGGTTGCTTCCATAATTTAGCTATTGAAAATAACACTGCAGGAGCGCCTGGGTGTGGCTCAGTGGGTTAAAGCCTTTGCCTCCAGCTCAGGTCATGATCCCAGGGTCCTGGGATCGAGCCCCACATCGGGCTCTCTGCTCGACAGGGAGCCTGCTTCCCCCTCTCTCTCTGCCTGTCTGCCTACTTGTGATCTCTCTCTCTCTGTGTCAAATAAATAAATAAATAATAAAATCTTTTTAAAAATTCTTAAAAAAGAAAATAACACTGCAATAAACATAGAAGTGTGTGTGTGTGTGTATATATATATATATATATATATACATATATATATACATTTTTTTTTTCAAATTTGTGTTTTTGTATCCTTGGGATAAATAGCAGAATTACTAGATCATATGTTAATTCTATTTTTAATCTTTTGAGGAAACTCCATGCTGTTTTCCACAGTGGCTGGACTGGTCTGCAGTCCCACAAAGAACACATGGGTTCCTTTTTCCTCACTTTTTAAAAATATTATTTATTTATGTGAGAGACAGAGAGAGTGAGCAAGAGAGACCACAGGAGCCAGGGCAGAGGGAGAGGCTGAGCAGGGAGCCCGATGCAGATCTCGATCCTAGGACCCTGGAATCATGACCTGAGCCAAAAGTAGACATTTACTGATTGAGCCATCCAGGTGCCCCAGCTTTTGAAATTTCTAATTATTACCATATGGCTTCCTTCATATGTGGAACATAAGGAATAGTACAGAAGACCACAGGGGAAGGGAGGGAAAACTGAATGAGAAGAAATCAGGGAGGGAGACCAACCATGAAAGATTCTGGACTCCGGGAACCAAACTAAGAGTTACAGAAGGGAGGGGGTCGAGGATGGTTAAGTGGATGATGGGTATTAAGGAGGACACATGTAGTGGTGAGCACTGAGTGTTATACGCAACTAATGAATCATTGAACTACATCAAAAACTAATGATGTACTCTGTGCTGGCTAATTGAACACAATAATAAAAAAGAATTTAAAAAAGAATTTTCCAATTGTATAGTTTATTTCCTTGCAAAGCTATTGTTGATTTTGTTAACATCCAAAGGATGTATTACTCATGTGAACTTCATCATGTTTGAAAAAGGCAGAAATGATTATTAAGAATCTCTGGGAAAGCACAGTTTTCCTCTCTCTGAAATCTGCATTCCTTTAACTGGAGTGGCTTCATCAGCTTCATAAGACTTGTTTAATTACTCTGATGTGTTAACCTTAAAGTTTGGCCTAAAAGGACAGGAAAATAAAGAATCAAAAGGAGATTGGACAGGGACATTATTTTTCAAGTGTGAAGGTTTTGTTTAGAAGTTTTTCTCCTTGAGAATCTAGAGTAACATTAGAAAGTAGGGTAACAGATTTCGGAAGGCGATCCAGTTTACTCCCAAGCCAAAATCCTATTTTGAAAACGGGGTTAATATGCTTTTATTCTTAATCCTCAAATATGGCTACGTAGATATTCATGACAAACCATCCTCTCTCATCTTTACATTTCAATCCTTTAGCTTATCTTCCATGATTCTGTCTTTTGATTTTCAGTGTGAGTTAGGACAGTCTTCCCATGTAGCCATCTTTGAGGCCAAAGATGACAACTCATTGCATTTCTGTTTCTCTACTGCAATACTGATCATGCATGCCACTCCTCTTAATTAACACACTCCTTCATTCTTCACAAGTTCTTAAAGTCCTCAGACTTAACCTCAGTTTGTTTAGTTAGCAGCACCCCCGCTGTCACTGATCCCAGACTTGTTTTTTTTCTGATTCTGTTAACCCTCCATGCTTTCCAAATTATCTCTCCTCCCAAGCTTGCCATAATTCCTTTTATTCCCAGGCATGTGTGGTTTTCGTTGATCTTGGTTTGATTTTGTTCTTTGCACCTGATGGTCTGCCCAGGATTTGTTCCTCCTTTTCTTATAGCTTGTTAGTAGAACTCAGCCCAGTTCCTCCTCTACACATACCTCACTATACCATTCCTGGGGACGGCATTGCAACTCAGTTTGCTTTCATGCCAGATGTAACTCCCAGGTACTATTTGTTGACAAGTAAAAGTAAAATACTTTTTCATTAATCACACATCTTTTGAGCACATGCTTTTTGTCAAGCACGCATAGTTTAATAGCAGCAGATTCCCTACTTTCTTTAATTGCACATTCCCCACTTAACTCTCAAACCTCATGTCAGCTTCAGATCAACTCTAGCTTCCTAAAAATGTGCCTTTTCATTTATGTATTTTAGCAAATAATACATAAGATGTGTCAGCATGAATGAATGCACCTCAGGTCATTAGTGTATTTCCTATTGGTCTAAGCTTGACACTAAAACTTAGCAATGTCTTGTTTATGATCCTGCCTGGTTTTGACACACACCTTATTATATGTGCAATACAGTTATGGATGTACAGATTATGGGGGCTTATGAAAAATCAATGTACACAAATTGACTCTACACTGTAGAAAACCCTCTTTTTCACTACGTGGGTTATCCCATAATGCATATGCATGTACAAAGACATCTAAAGTTGTTGGTTTTTTTTTTTTTTTCCAACCCCACTTTTCAAGGCACTCAACCGTTACACTGTGAGACAGCTAAGCTCCTGGCTTCTTGGGTCTACACAGGTATCGTATTTGTAACCATTAATATGCAGACAGGAGATGATTAAATGCAGGCATGATAAAATGTGACACCCCATAATAAATGAGAATGAAAAAATGAATTTGTAACCATAAATCATATATTAAAATTTATGTCACAGACTTACATTGATGAAGACAATGTAGAAATAAGAAAATATGAGATAGACCTATTTAAAAATTATAATGAAAGACATTTAAATTTTATGATTTTTTTCAACTCTTTATCTCAGGTAGAAAATTTGACTTCTTGCCCCTGACCATAGAATGCTTGAACTTTGTGGTTTAGAAAAAGACATTGGACAGTTACCAGTTTCATTATAATGCAAATTTTTAACTTTAGCATTTTAAATATGAGTGCTCTTATGCATCCAAGACAATGAGCTACTACCATCTTTGCAGAAAAAAAGAAATAAAAAGTATATTTTTAAAGTCACAAAATTTTTGAAGTTGAGTCTTACTGCATACTTTAAAAAGAATTTGACTATATTGTATCCCCTGTTGTGTAAAGTTTTATAATAGCCATAAAACTTTTAATCATAAAATTTTAACTTTCAACTTTAAAAGCAGAGCCTCAGAAATTAAATGATATGATCTTTGATTAGAAAAATGAGGGGCGCCTGGGTGGGTCAGTTGTTAAATGTTTGCCTTTGGCTTGGGTCATGATCCCAAGGTCCTGGGATGAGCCCCACATCAGGCTTCTTGCTCAGTGGGAAGCCTGCTTCTCCCTCTCCCACTTCCCCTGCTTATGTTCTCTCTCTCACTGTCTTTCTCTCTCTGTCAAATAAATAAATAAAATATTTAAAAAAAGAAAACTTAAATGCGAAACTGAAAATTTCTAGGAATCCAAAATATAATCAGAAACCTCATATAGAAAGCTACAGCATCCAGAGCATCATTATAAAATAACAGGACTTTATATTTCAATAGACCAGCCATAATTTGAATTTCAGATGGATGTTGTTTCTTCAGATGTATCCCATTTGGTAGGATGTAAAATTATTCCAGTGCTATTGAAACAATTCTGGAAGTCAGCTGTACATGCAATACTTGGATTTTGTTACATTTCAGGAAAAATGATTGCCTCGCAATTTTGGGAAAGTAAAGAAATTACTCCTGCCATCCATTAATGCATTGCTACATTGTCATTTTTTCTTTCTTTCCTACATTCAAGGACTGTCTTACACGGTGGAGTAGATTTGGGGTCCTTCCAAGGAGCTTCCTTAATATAGGATGATTTTCTGAAGTAGTATCTACTATCTCCTGCTATGAGAATTGTGTCTCACCAAAATAGGTATGTTGGAAGCCTAGCACCCCAGCGTACTTCAGAATGTGACCTTATTTGGAAATAAGGCATTTATAGAAATAACTGAATTTAAAAAAGGTCTTTGAGATAGGCTCTAATCCAATATGGCTGGTGTCCTTATTAAGGGGAATTTTGGACACAAGGTCAGACACACATAGTAGGAAGATGAGATAAAAACACAGAGAGAAGAAAGCCATCTACAAGCCATCTACAAGCCAAGCAGAGAGGCCTGGAACACATCCCTCCCTCCCAGCTCTCAGAAGGAACCAACCCTGCTGACCCCTTGATTTTAGACCCTAGCCTGTCTAGAACTGTGACAATATAGTTCTGTGGTTTAAGCCACCCAAATGTGGTACTTTGCTATGACAGTGCTGGCAAACTGGTACTCCCACTATATACACACACACCCACCCACCCACCCATACACACACACACACACACATACACTATATTTATATATATTATAAACTCCTTTGTCTGTATTTTGCTAAAATCGTCCCAAGGTTAAATGACATCTCTCTGTTTAGTTGAGCTCACTCTGTGTTATTAAAGCTCCTTAGAATGACCTCAGATCTGCCCAGTCAGTCCACTACCACTGTGCTAGGAAATCGTAGATACGCAAGAAATATCTGTTAAAACCCAAATGTCAAGTTAAGTTTCCTGCCCTTAGAAAGTCAGATGAACTCTATCGAACACACAGTATAAACTGCAGTTCACTCGTACCAACTTCCCAGAGATTTGAGGGTGAGGGAAAAGGGGAATGGGGTCTGTTGTAACTCTCCCTTTATTCCTGATTCCAGCTTCTGCTAATTAGTAATATAGCTTGCCTTGTTGTTTCCATAGTTAGATCTTACTGTGCTTGGCATTTCCAACAACATAATCCCTTTTCCTAGAATATTCCCCATGATATTACCAGATAAGTCAACCTTAGAGTTTGAGGCAAAAGAGAAGAATTATTATAAAATGCACCATAGAGTAGAGGCTCTAACTGAATATCAGGCATCCTAACATTTAGTAGACTTTTGTTCATTTCAGCCAAGGGGATTTTCTTAATTTTCCCTTCCCATTAAAAAAAAATAGATTGTAGGTTCCCATCATCTTGTTTGTTCCCCCTAATTTCTCTATGATTCTGTAGCTTCTCTGTATTTTTCCCTTTGGTCCATCTTGCTGTGGACTGAATGTTATCCCCCTCCCAAACTGATACATTAAAACCCTAAGCCCTAATGTGATGATGTTTGGAGATAGGGCTTTGGTGAGATAATTAGGTTGTGATGAGGTCATGGGGGTGGGGCTTCTTGATGAGGTTAGTGCCCTTGTAAGAAGAGACACCAGACAGCTTGTTCCTTCCCTCCATCCTCATGCACACTTAACCTGAGAAAATCCCCACACAGAGAGAGGGCAGCTGTCCAAAGCCAAGGAGAGCGATCTTAACCTAAACCTGACCATACTGTTACTCTGATCTTGGATGTTCAGCCTCCAGAACTGTGAGGGAAAAACAAAACAAAACAAAAGAACAACAACAACAACAAAAACCTGTTTATGCCACCTAGTCTGTTGTATTTTGTTGGGGCAGCTCAAGGTGATTGAAATAACTCTCTTCCAGGTTTACTGGAAATTCAGTTCTCTTTATTCCATTTTGCTAAGAAACTTAGTTCTGGGGGCATCTGGGTGGCTCAGTTGGTTGAGTGTCCAAGTCTTAACCTCAGCTGAGACCTTAATCTCAGGGTCGTGAGTACAAGCCCTGGGTTGGCTCCATGCTGGGTGTGGAGTCTACTTCAAACAAACAAACTTAGTTCTAGACTCATCATTGCACCTGCCTGTGTAAATCCAAAGGGCCAGGAAGGAGCTGTACTAGGCAATGATCATTTATTCTAAGTGTTATCTCTTAGCGAAACAGGAAAGAAGAAAGACTTCTAACTTTCTGTATTCACTTCTAATTCTCTGCAGGGAAGGTAACTTGGGGGCATCATTTCATATATAAATTGTGCCACTCTGTTTTGAAGGCAGGAGTGACTGAGGTTCTAAATAAAAAATTTTCATATGTTTGTTTAACAGATATGATATACTACCCAAATAAATGAATTAGCAAATGAATAGTAATAAAGTTTTTTTAAAAATGTAGGTAACTGATTCAGACAGACCAGATTTCAAATTTGAAACATTCTATTTATCCCCTCTGTAATTTTTGGAGTAACTTTTATTAGCCATTTTTCTCTTTTGTAAAATTAAGTTAGACATGTTCCCCTCAAAGTGTTGTTGAGATTTAAATAAGATACAGTATTTAACTCCTGTTGTCTGACTAGTTATAGATGCTCAGAAATGAACAAAAAAATAATTGTTACTTGGCATAAAAGCCTAGCCTTCACCTTCTTCATTTAGATGTACTTTTAGTGCTAATGATGTAAAATAACAGAAATGTGCATATACATGCACACACACATATATGCACATATATAATAGATAATATGAGATACAGGTATATACACATATGTAATACACACATATATGCACAGATGTATACATATATATCTATATATACACACTATTTTCTGTCACTTTTTATTTTTTATGTGGGACAAAATTAAATCAGGAAAAATTATATTAGGAGAGATGAAGAAAATTTTAAAATAATTCAGGAACATGGGCTCATGCCTCAGACTTATGTGAAGGTTGGATGAGCACACATGCATGGGGAGGTCAGTGCGACTTAAAAAAAAAGAGGAAAGAAAGCAAAAAAGATGACATTCTTGCTCTACTGTGTTTACATTTATACTTTCAAAAACATGATGCTAAAGGTGATATTAGTTGAGCAAAACAATGTTATTTCAGCTACTCCGAAAGCTAGTTGACAATAAGTAGTCCCCTGAGGCAAGATTCTTCCCAGCAGCATTGTTCACTATGATATTTGTTCAAAACTGAGAAGTGATTTGTAAGATCTGTCCCTCCAGGAAAAAAGTGATATTGATGCCATATAGCTAATGCAGAACCAAAAACAAACAAAAAACCCCAAACCCTCCAACCAGCAAATTGATGAACATATCGCCACTTTCCATTTTTCCTTTGAGTGAAAGATTCATTTTGCAGCCTGTGAAGTAATCCCCGGTTGAAATATAATAGGAAAAAGAAAGAGTAGATTTTCATAGAAAGAGGTATGGAGTCTTTGTGTGTATTTATTGCCATTTCAGCATTTTGAGTTTTCTTGAGTTTAGTCAAAGAACTCCATGAAATACCTGTGCCAAGCCCTGTGTCAGACTATGAAGGAGTCACGTCCAACAGTGCTTTCTGGACATCTCCTGTGTACAATTTTCCCTGCTTTCCAAAGGTGGAGTGTTCCCATGAAACTTCTCATAAGCTAAAATAGTGTAAAGCAGAGAAGCAATTACCATTAATTTATATGGAGCATTTTTATTTTAGCATTCCCAAAACCCAAAAATAACCTCTCTTGGGCTTTACTGATATCTTAGGATGCATCTTCCTTGGTGATACACAAAATCAATAGAGATAGAGCACAGATGCTCACAGACACAGTTCAAAGCTATGGCAATTTGATCCTGAGATGGTAAGATGCTGAATACGATTCCTCGGGAAGGAGCTGCGAGGTGCCTCTCTCACTGCTGGGCATGCCTGCTGCCTCCATAATCACTCACTGAACTACCAGCACTGAACACTGTTTTCACCTTTGCCTTTTGTCATAAGGGTGAAAAATCCCATTTGGAATTCTGGTTAGCAAAAGCAGATCTTTTGTAAAAGTGAAGAGGTGTAACTCAAACTTGTGAAAAGCTGGGCGGGGAGGTCTTTTTATGCAATTCAACAGTCAATTTCTTTATGGATCAGTAGAAAAAAGAAAGAAAAAGGAAAATACCTATACCATACCCCTCAGGAACCTTGTTATTGTTGTCACTTTCATTCCTGCATTACAGAAGAGAAACCAAAGGTCAGATAATTTAAATGATGTCCTCAAGGTAAAACCTCTCCTCAGGTAAAGACCTATAGCTTCCGGACTTACTCTGAAGATCCCATGGAAATAATTGCACACAAGTCCTACCTACTTTTTTTTTTTTTAACTCTCTAATAACACTGGTATTCTTTTCCTTTTTCTTTCTTTTTTCTACTGATCCATAAAGGAATTGACTGTTGAATTGCATAAATTGGAAATGAAATTGATAGCAAAAGCCAAGGGTCAAGCTATGATTCCATTAAGAGCATTTCAAGGTAACAGTAAGTTTTTCTTAAAATGATTTAAACAAACAGTGATCTGTGTGTGTGACTTAACAAGATGTCTTTTGGTAGCTGACTGCTGACAGCAGTGGAGTGTTTTATTGATGTACAGGCTGACAATTCTGATTCTCTTGGACTTCCCTTGTGTTTGTGCTTCACATAGTCACAATATGACTTTACAGTTGATGTTCTAAGCTAAAAACAGTGAGGGAATGTTTTAAGGAAAGAGGCTTTCCAGAAACCCTCGCAAACTTCTCTTTACATCTCACTGGACAAGACTGTGTCCTGTAGCCTCTCCCATATCTATGAAGGACACTGGTAACCTCTTTGGTGGGGCTTAGGATTCCATTTTCTTGAGCTAAAGAGCTTTTTCTTTTCAAGAAAGAAGATAGTAATGGTGGGTGATTAGGTAATTGAATATGTCTATTATGATGGTAGAATTTTGTGTAAGACCTTGGATCTAGCCCAAGTTTGCAGAACAAGTGATCAAATTTGCAGTAACAACCAAAAACATCATAGAACTTTGAAGAAGGAAATAATTTATGATATGTGAATCATATAGTAAAAGCTGTATTTTAAAAGCTAAGTTTGGAGCATCTGAGTGGCTCAGTTGGTTGAATGTCCGACTCTCTCTTGATCTCAGGGTCATGAGTTCAAGCCCTGCACCCCTGCACTCCCATACCTAGTAAGAAGGCTACTTAAAACAAACAAACAAATAGCTAAAATTTAAGCTTGCATGAATCTATACAGATAATAAAGTTGTATAGAAAACACAAAACCCCTCATGTGCCAATACTCATTAGTTGGTAGAAATTGCCTGGATCAATGTATTCATGGGTGTTTGGAGGTTTCTTTAGGCTCAGAGAGAAAGGGTATTTTGATCCATTATTGATGGCAACCATCAGTGAGGGAGGGATGAGGGATAGATGTCGGTATTTTATATATATATATGTTATATATTTATATATATAAATATATTTATATATTTTAATATATATTAAATAAATATATATTTATATATATTAATATTTATAATATATAAATATATATAAATCTATATATTTATATATGGTATATATACATCTATATAGATATAAATCTATACAGATGCATATATATATTTATATATATATTTTTATTATATATATAACTATATTTTATTATATATATAAATATATATATATTTATATATATATAAAATTAGGGCATTCTACCTCTATTTAACTGGGACTCTATTGGCAGTGCACTAACTCAATACTTAGAATAATTTGACCATCCAAGTACCACCATGAAAATATAATGCAATGCAATACAACATAATACAGTGCAATGCAATCATTTTGCTCTGGATAGATCTTCTCAATTTCAGAAAATACTGAACATTTTCTCTTCAGACACATATTCAAAGAAAGCTGCTTTATTCCTGATTGTGAATGTGATAGAGAAGGAGCTAGCAACTGTAGCAAATAAAATTTGTCATATGTAGCCACACAAATGTTTGGCAAAATATACCCTGGCACTCTAGGAAGAGGAGAGGAAGAAGAAATTAGTTGTAGTAACCTAAGTAGTTGCAGCTCTCAAAGGCTTCTCCTCAAAATTCCACCTTGAAATTTGGGAAGATGCTTCGTATCCAGGTGCTTCTATCTTTGTTCTGCTGCTGCTGTTGCAGCCCCAAAGTCTTGTCGTCTGATACTGTTTTTACCAGACCTGTTGGCTGAGCTTGTCACTGGATCTGTCCATATCACTGCAATAAGTGTGTCCTCCAAGGCAGGGGCACTGCCAGGAAAGCCACAAAGCCTGGGTTTATCAGGCTGCTGCATGTTTCTTCAGTCTGAGGACATTTTTATTTAGCCTCCAGGAGGTCTTAGTCCATTCAGGCTGCTCTAACAGAATATCATAGACAAGGTGGCTTATAAACAACAGAAATCTATTTCTTATAGTTCTAGGGTCTGGGACATCCAAAACCAAAGCCCTAGCAGAAAAGGTGTCTGATGAGGGCCCACCTCCTCATTCATAGATGACTATCTTCTTCCCCTATCCTCACATAACAGAAGGGACAGGGTTGCTCTCTAAGGTCTCCTTGATATGGGCACTAGGATCCCATTCATGAAGCTCTGTCCTCATGATAATCATCTCCTGAAGGCCCCACCTTCTAATGTAACTGCACTGGAGATTAGGTTTCAACATATGAATTTGGGGAGTGTACATTCAAAGTTCATAGCACTTGGTATACCAGCTCTGTGCTACACACCATAGGAAGTCTCACAGGGATTATATACTAAAGCACCAATTTCAGTTGAGACCTCTCTGAACTCTGCTCTCTATCTGACAGGAGATTTCAAACCTACACTGTACAATGTACACACACACACACACACACACACTCGTGCACACATTAATTTAACTATTTATATCCGAGTCTTCATCTTAATTGTAAACTCTTCGATGACAGAGAAGAATTCTGCTCATATTTTGATGTCTCCAAATGTCTAACAACATGCTCAATAAATGAACAGTCTCAATAAATAATTCAGTTCTAACATGTTCAAATGCGCAATGTAAAAAATCCACACTCTAGCTGGTTACATGACTATGTTCAGTTTGTAAAATTCATTACACTCTGTACTCATGGGCTGTGCCTATAAAGCATGTCTATTACCATTGATCAATAATTTTAAAGGTATTCACTTTCTGAAGTCATTTGCATATTAACAATAAGAGTCTAACACACAACCAAAAAAGACGAATTTCAGGTTAAGAAACAAACTTCATATCTGCAATGACATGTGCAGAAAAAAATGACATTAACTGTGGAGTTCTTAAAATAACAGGCTATGAAGCATAACCAAATCTGTAAAGTTAGGGGAAATTTACATTCTATAAAAACTGTTGAAGTTGTTTTTGCCATAAATATCTATGAATATCTTCAGTAAGACTGATATAAATGTGTCAATTTATCTATTTTGGATTTATATGCCATATATTGCCTTGGAGAACTTAAAACAGTTTACATTGTTAACAGTGCATCTCTGAGAATCCTAACTAGTTAGCTTGCACATTAAATCAACAGATTTCAGTTTTTTGACTATGACCCACACTAAGAAAATATTCTGTATTTGAACCCAACACACACACCCACACCCACACACACATACAGTGGAAACAAATGTTCTATAAAATGTTCTATAAAAACAATAGTTGTTACTATCTTATATCCTTCTTAATCTCTTGTATTTATTACACTTCTTTTCTCTTTTCTCTTTCTTTTCTCCATTTTGCAAGAATGCTGGTCCAAACCTTCAAAATTAATTTCATGGCTCACAGAAGCAAGAGTTGGCAAACATTGCTCTCTAAATGGCCAGTGAGTAAATATTACAGTTTTTGCAAGTCATACTAATTTGTGTCATAACTATTCAACTTTGCTGAAACTATTCAACTCTGCTATTTTAGTGTGAAAATAGCCATAAGCAATATGTGAATAATTGGACATGTTTGTGTTCCAATAAAACTTTATTCACAAAAGCAGACAGTTGTCAGATTTGGCCAACAAACACTAGTTTTCCCCCATGGGATGATAGTGACTAAGGGATTATGAGGCTCAGTTTGAAAAATATTGCTCAAAAAGTAGCTGTTCTCCACTATTTGGTCTCAGGACCTCTGTGTCCCTAAAATTACTGAAGCAAACAAATAGATTTTTATGTAGGTTATGTCCATTAGTACTTACTATATTAGAAATTAAAACTGGATAGCTCAGGTGGTTAAGCGACTGCCTTCAGTGATCCTGGAGTCCCAGGATTGAGTCCTACAATAGGCTCCCAGCTCCACGGGGGGTCTGCTTCTCCTTCTGACCTTCTCCCCTCTCATGCTCTCTCTCACTGTCTTGCTCTCAAATACATAAATAAAATATTTTTAAAAACTATTTTAAACTCTTAAAAAAAAGATTTATTTATGTATTTGAGAGACCGAGAGAGTGTGTATGTATATGCATGAGCAGAGGGAAGGGGCAGAGGGAGAGGGAGAGAGACAATATCAAGCAGACTTCCCACTGAGCCCAGAGCCCCACAGCACTCAGTGTTACCACACTGAGATCATGATCTGAGCTGAAATCAAGAGTAGGTCGCTCAGTGGACTGAGCTACCCAGGTACCCCTGCTTTCACATTTTAACAAATCTCTTTAATGTCTGGATTAAAGGAATAGAATTGAATGCTTATTTCTATTTTTGCATGCAACCTGGTGAACCACAGCATATTATTTTGGTTAAATTATATGAAGAGATGCAAACCTCACACTGATATGTACTGAAAAAGGGAGGAGTATTTTAATAGACTTATCAGATAATTATGGATATTCTTTTTTTTTTAAGATTTTATTTATTTATCAGAGAGAGAGCGGGAGCAAGCACAGGCAGACAGAGTGGCAGGCAGAGGCAGAGGGAGAAGCAGGCTCCCCGCCGAGCAAGGAGCCCGATGTGGGACTCAATCCCAGGATGCTGGGATCATGACCTGAGCCGAAGGCAGCCACCCAACCAACTGAGCCACCCAGGCGTCCCTATGGATATTCTTTTTTGACACTGTACCAAAATTTGATAAGTTTTAGTTTCCTAAATGTTAGTTTTAAGTAAGATTCTGAAAATTATCTCAATGAACATTACTGAATACCATTACTAATCCCTCCTGAAAAGTCTCTAAGTATTGGGAAACTGTCAAACTCATGGTAGTAGATGCATACTTTCAAGTCTAATGTTTGCTTGAAGTTTGTATTTTTCTTTGGTAACACAGTTATTTTCCTTGAAGTGACAGCAGAGCTTTATCCATTTTTGAGAAAAGATCTGTCAAATACCCAAGTCAGAATTACAAAAGTTTATGATGATGTGTGAGAAAAAAAATTTTAGCCTTGCCTCAAAAGACATTTGATCTATGTCCTCAGGTCCTTGAAGATAATATCCAGGACTTGGGAATGTCATGTCTATATGAGTCTCTTTGTTTACCTTTGGCCCTTAAAACCTACCAAATAATAAGAGTGTGATTCAGGTCTGGGGCTTTGGGCTACACAATATGAAATGGGGGGGGGGGGTTGAGACATAGTACATAAGCTTGACCTTCAGAGGGCTGGAGATTGAGTTTTTCCATGTGAATATTCAACCAAGTTTGTGTGACCAAGTCCCAATAAAAATGGATGCCAAGGCTAGGGTGAGTTTCCCTGGTTAGAAATATTCCATTCATATGGCCACCAATTGATGCCAGAGAGGAACGCTGCTCATGATTCCACAGGGAGAAGCTTTGTGTTTGGATTTTTCCTAGACTATAAAGCTTCTTCCCTTGGTTGATTTTAATCTGTACCCCTTAGCTTTAACTATAACCATGAGTATAACAACTTTCAGTGAGTTCTTTGGGTTCATCTAGCAAATTATTGAACCTAAGGGTAATCTTGGGGACCTCTAAACTTGAAACTTGTCTCAAAAGCTGGGTGGTCTTGGAAACATTGTTCTTTCTGACTTTGCAGTTTGTTAGTCATTCTTTCAAGGGAAAACAGTGTTCCATAACAAAAACTGCTAGCAGAGCTTGCAGAAAATTACACAGAAATTTTTCTTTGGGGCAGTCTCATACTTCAGGATGAAGTAGAAGTGCTTTATAAGTCACACAATATATTTAAAAGGCCTATGTCCAATGTTTCTCCTAGAGGAAACTGGCTTTTTAAACTCCAGATGAATGATAACAAAGAATAGATTGGCTTTGTTCATGCTAAGGTTCTGGTAGTGTTACCCACTATTGCTTCTGTATCATCAATGTGAATGTCTTGACAGTAAGAATAGAGAATGGTGTCTTAATATTTTTGTGAATATAAGTATCAACTCAGAGACACCTTGTAGTTAGGATCCCCCAAGGATCTGTGTACCTCACCTTGAAAACTATTTCTATAAAAATAATGCTACATATATTATACATATATCTCAAGAATTCGCTACTTAATAGCCAGGATACCCCTTAGTTACAAGAGATAAGCTTAATGGCAAGCAATTCGGTTAATGTGTCTGAACTTCTTCACTATTGGTCTGGGTCTTTCATTTTCTGGAATCTTCTTACCTGCTTCAATACTTTGCACCTCTGCTTGTGATGTTCTTCTCTTATGTCCCACAACACTGTATATTCATACATGCATGTGTGATGCCATGTGCATACCATACCCCATCATACTCCAGCACACTTTCCGTGCCTCTTTCCCTCTCATTCTTCATGTCATTTCTTTAAATACCTCCTTCTCAAGGATGCCTTCTATAATTATCATACTCCCTTTTTCTTTTACTTCTTGCTTTTATGCCCCCCATTGCCTAGCATGCCTGGTAGTAGGGTACATAAAATCTAATGAGCTAAGGAAAACTAGTGATTGATATGAAGACCCTGATAAGTTCAGTTACTACCTATCATTTTTCAGCCCACTGAAGTGTCCTAAGATCCAGCATACTACTCTCTCATTGAAGCTCTATGTCTTTACTTATTTATGCCTAGAAAGATAGGTAGATAAACTAATACATATGCATATATATGTATATGTTATGTGTATGTATGTATATGTGTGTATGTGTATGTATATATACATACATTCCTACTGGCTGCCACAAAGTGAACATTCAATACAAAATTATTTAATGTATTTATAAAGAAATTATAGTCATATATTAAAGTATATACAACTTTATGCCTCAGCAGAGTCATCAAATATGCTTCCAGAAGATTCTCAGGTGTTTCTTAATGTTCTGCCTTATAGAATTGCATTAGTCTTAATACATTTCTCCCTTTAGGATAATTAAACAATTATGGTTTCACCTTTTTCTGTAGACTACAGACTTCCTTTACCTTGAGAATTAACTCCTAGTTAACAAATTTCTTGCCTTCAGTCTTTCTTTCTTGGAATAGGTGTAAGGGGAAAGAGGTAAGGAAAAGTGTGGATTATTGGAATTGAAGGAACCAGTGGATAGAATGGTCAAACACCAAACATCATCAAATCTGTGAAAATGAAAAGCAAAATCAATGGGGGAAATCACAGAGGTTATAAAGGTGGGGATACTTTTATAGATTATCTAATATTGGGGTGCCTGGGTGGCTCAGTGGGTTAAAGCCTCTGCCTTCGGCTCAGGTCATGATCTCAGGGTCCTGGGATCGAGCCCCACATCTGGCTCTCTGCTCAGCGGGGAGCCGCTTCCTTCTTTCTCTCTGCCTGCCTCTCTGCCTACTTGTGATCTCTGTCAAATAAATAAATAAAATCTTTAAAAAAAAAGATTATCTAATTTTAGTCCCTAATTTTATAGTCGGGGACACTGAGGCCCAAGAGAAAGTAAGTCCACTCAGAAAGAGCCAAAGCCCATTTTTTGATGCCTTCTTAGCACTAGTATTTGGTACTAATGGTCTAATGTGCTACATTATTTTTTGAGATTTTATTTATTTATTTGACAGACAGAGATCACAAGTAGACAGAGAGGCAGGCAGAGAGAGAGGAGGAAGCAGGCTCCCCGCTGAGCAGAGAGCTCGATGTGGGGCTTGATCCCAGGACCCTGAGATCATGACCTGAGCTGAAGGCAGAGGCTTTAACCCCCTGAGCCACCCAGGTGCCCTGTGCAACATTTTTTATACTAACTGTATGTCTACATTAATTTTTACGTTTGTGTGATAGTTTTTTTCTGAGGTCCTGAGTCTTGGCTACCTTGGGAGGAAGCTACAGTGTAGCAGGAAAAGACATGTGCTATCTACCTCTAAACTTCCCCCTAAGTTCACTGTAGTGGAGAGAACCATCTCTGGTCATACCTGGCATAAGACATAAGACTGCTAATGGCCCTCTATTTTTCCATGTGAAGAAGAAGGCAGAAAATCAGATTCAGAGGAGACACAAGACACAAAGTAATTAATATTTGAAGTCTAAGTTCCTCTGACATCTCTCCATTTGCTCTTGGGATTTCTTGCCATGAAAATGAAAGAGATTTCTTGTTACAGAGTAGCAGGAGAGAGGGAAAGGTAAGAAGGATTTTGAAGAATCTCGTATACAGTCAGAAAGCTTTTTATCATGCAGTGTTTATTTACAGATAAATAACCTAAAGCCCAACATTATGCAGCCAAGCTAGCACCCGATTGTTTTATACCTAGAAGAATGCCCTTTTCACCACCCCCAGCTACCATTATCTGTCAATGTATGATCAGAGACTCAGACTTTCATCTGTTGAAGAAGGAAAGGTATTCTTCAAGTTCTTCCCTACTTCGTAATCTCTAGCCAGAAAGGGCAGAACCCTGCATTTTGGATAATAGTATTTTAAGTTTAAGTAAAGTTTGTATTTCCATTTCACTTTAAAAATTGAAAAAGAAAAAAAATCAGGGCACCTGGCCTGGGTGGCTCAGTCTGTTCAGCATCTGACTCTCGATTTTGGCTCAGGTCATCATCTCATTGTCCTGGGATAAAGCCCCATGTGGTCAGCCTCCACACTCAGCAGAGAGTCTGCTTGAGGATTCTCTCTCACTTTCCCTTTGCCTCTTCCCCAGCTTACACATGCATACTCTCTCTCTCTCTCTCTCTAAAATAAATAAATAAATCTATAAAAAAGTTGAAAAAAAATCAAAATCTTTACATTGTAATCTATACCCTTCTGCTTTGAACTTTTTTTTTCTTTGAACATTGTTATCCTGATTAAATATGTTATAGGTTTTTATAATTTTTTTTAATTTTTATATAAACATATAATGTAACCCCGCCACCCTCTCCCAAAACCCCTCCCCCCACTCCCCTCAGTTTGTTTTATGACATTAAGAGTCTCTTTTGGTTTGTCTCCCTCCTGATCCCATCTTGCTTCATTTATTCTTTTCCTATCCCCTTAACCCCCACCCGTGTTGCATCTCCACTTCCTCGTATCAGGGAGATCGTATGATAGTTGTCTTTTTCCGATTGACTTAGTTCGCTAAGCATATATGCTCTAGTTCCATCCATGTCGTCTCAGATGGCAAGATTTCATTTCTTTTGATGGTTGCATAGTATTCCATTGTATATATATATATACCACACCTTTATCCATTCATCTGTTGATGGACATCTAGGTTCTTTCCATAACTTGGCTATTGTGGACATTGCTGCTATAAACATTCAGATGCATGTGCCTCTTCGGATCACTACATTTGTATCTTTAGGGTAAATACCCAGTAGTGCAATTGCTGGGTCATAAGGTAGCTCTATTTTCCATTTTTTGAGGAACCTCCATGCTGTTTTCCAGAGTGGTTTCACCAGCTTGCATTCCCACCAACAGTGTAGGAGGGTTCCCCTTTCTCCGCATCCTCGCTAGCATTTGTCATTTCCTGACTTGTTCATTTTAGCCATTCTGACTGGTGTGAGGTGGTATCTCATTGTGGTTTTGATTTGTATTTCCCTGATGCCAAGTGATGTGGAGGACTTTTTCATGTGTCTGTTGGCCATCTGGATGTCTTCTTTGCAGAAATGTCTGTTCATGTCCTCTGCCCATTTCTTGATTGGATTATTTGTTCTTTGGGTGTTGAGTTTGCTAAGCTCTTTATAGATTTTGGATACTAGCCCTTTATCTGATATGTCGTTTGCAAATATCTTCTCCCATTCTGTCAGTTGTCTTTTGGTTTTGTTAACTGTTTCCTTTGCTGTGCAAAAGATTTCCATCTTAATGAAGTCCCAATAGCTCATTTTGGCCTTGCTTCCCTTGCCTTTGGTGTTGTTCCTAGGAAGAAGTTGCTGCGGCTGAGGTCGAAGAGGTTGCTGCCTGTGTTCTCCTCAAGGATTTGGATGGATTCCTTTCTCACGTTGAGGTCCTTCATCCATTTTGAGTCTATTTTTGTGTGTGATGTAAGGAAATGGTCCGATTTCATTTTTCTGCATGTGGCTGTCCAATTTTCCCAATGCCATTTGTTGGAGAGTCTGTCTTTTTTCCATTGGATATTCTTTCCTGCTTTATCCAAGATTAGTTGACCATAGAGTTGAGGGCCTATTTCTGGGCTCTGTATTCTGTTCCATTGATCTATGTGTCTGTTTTTGTGCCAGTACCATACTGTCTTGATGATGATAGCTTTGTAATAGAGCTTGAAGTCTGGAATTGTGATGCCACCAACTTTTGCTTTCTTTTTCAACATTCCTTTGGCTATTCGAGGTCTTTTCTGGTTCCATAAAATTTTACGATTATTTGTTCCATTTTCTTGAAAAAATTGGATGGGATTTTGATAGGTATTGCATTAAATGTGTAGATAGCTTTAGGTAGCATAGACATTTTCACAATATTTATTCTTCCAATCCATGAGCATGGAACATTTTTCCATTTCTTTGTGTCTTCCTCAATTTCATTCATGTGTACTTTATAGTTTTCTGAGTATAGATTCTTTGCCTCTTTGGTTAGGTTTATTCCTAAGTATCTTATGGTTTGGGGTGTAATGAAAATGGGATTGACTCCTTAATTTCTCTTTCTTCTGTTGTGTTGTTGTAAAGAAATGCAAGTGATTTCTGTGCATTGATTTTTATATCCTGACACTTTACTGAATTCCTGTACCAGCTCTAGCAGTTTTGGAGTGGAGCCTTTTGGGTTTTCCACATATAGTATCATATCATCTGCAAAGAGTGATAGTTTGACTTCTTCTTTGGCGATTTGGATGCCTTTAATTTCTTTTTGTTGTCTGATTGCTGAGGCTAGGACTTCTAGTACTATGTTGAATAGCAGTGGTGATAACAGACATCCCTGCCGTGTTCCTGACCTTAACAGAAAAGCTCTCAGTTTTTCTCCATTGAGAATGATACTTGTCGTGGGTTTTTCATAGATGGCTTTGATAATATTGAGGTATGTGCCTTCTATCCCTACACTTTGAAGAGTTTTGATTAGGAAGGGATGTTGTACTTTGTCAAATGCTTTTTCAGCATCTATTGAGAGTATCGTATGGTTCTTGTTCTTTCTTTTGTTAATGTATTGTATCACATTGATTGATTTGCAGATGTTGAACCAACCCTGCTGCCCTGGAATAAATCCCACTTGGTCGTGGTGAATAATCCTTTTAATGTACTGTTGGATCCTATTGGCTAGTATTTTGGTGAGAATTTTCGCATCTGTGTTCATCAAGGATATTGGTCTGTAATTCTCTTTTTTGATGGGATCCTCGTCTGGTTTGGGGATCAAGGTGATGCTGGCCTCATAAAATGAGTTTGGAAGTTTTCCTTCCATTTCTATTTTTTGGAACAGTTTCAGGAGAATAGGAATTAATTCTTCTTGAAATGTTTGGTAGAATTCCCCTGGGAAGCCATCTGGCCCTGGGCTTTTGTTTGTTGGGAGATTTTTGATGACTGTTTCAATCTCCTTACTGGTTATGGGCCTATTCAGGTTTTCTATTTCTTCCTGGTTCAGTTTTGGCAGTTTATATGTCTCCAGTAAAGCATCCATTTCTTCCAGATTGTCAAATTTGTTGGCATAGAGTTGCTTATAATATGTTCTTATGATTATTTGTATTTCTTTGGTGTTGGTTGTGATCTCTCCTCTTTCATTCATGATTTTATTTATTTGGGTCCTTTCTCTTTTCTTTTGGATAAGTCTGGCCAGGGGGTTATCAATCTTATTAATTCTTTCAAAGAACCAGCTCCTAGTTTCATTGATTTGTTCTATTGTTTTTTGGTTTCTATTTCATTGATTTCTGCTTTGATCTTTATTATTTCTCTTCTCCTGCTGGGTTTAGGCTTTCTTTGTTGTTCTTTCTCAAGCTCCTTTAGGTGTAGGGTCAGGTTGTGTATTTGAGACCTTCCTTGTTTCTTGAGAAAGGCTTGTACCGCTATATATTTTCCTCTCAGGACTGCCTTTGCTGTGTCCCACAGATTTTGGATCTTTGTGTTTTCATTATCATTTGTTTCTGTGATTTTTTTCAATTCTTCTTTAATTTCCAGGTTGACTCAATGTATTTGTGCTCTTTCCAAATTTTCTCTTGTGATTGAGTTCTAGCTTCAGAGCATTGTGGTCTGAAAATATGCAGGGAATGATCCCAATCTTTTGATACCGGTTGAGACCTGATTTATGACCCAGGATGTGATCTATTCTGGAGAATGTTCCATGGGCCCTAGAGAAGAATGTGTATTCTGTTGCTTTGGGATGGAATGTTCTGAAAATATCTGTGATGTCCATCTGCTCCAGTGTGTCATTTAAGACCTTTATTTCCTTGTTGATCTTTTGTTTGAATGATCTGTCCATTTCAGTGAGGGAAGTGTTAAAGTCTCCTACTATTATTGTATTCTTGTCAATGTGTTTCTTTGATTTTGTTATTAATTGGTTTATATAGTTGGCTGCTCCCATGTTAGGGGCATAGATATTTAAAATTGTTAGATCTTCTTGTTGGACAGACCCTTTGAGTATGATATAGTGTCCTTCCTCATCTCTTATTATAGTCTTTCACTTAAAATCTAATTGATCTGATATAAGGATGCCACCCCAGCTTTCTTCTGATGTCCATTAGCATAGTAAATTGTTTTCCACCCCCTCACTTTCAATCTGGAGGTAACTTTGGGTCTAAAATGAGTTTCTTGTAGGTAGCATATTGATGGGTTTTGATTTTTAATCCATTCTGAAACCCTGTGTCTTTTGATTGGGGCACTTAGCCCATTTACATTCAGGGGGTAACTATTGAGAGATATGAATTAAGTGCCATTGTATTGCCTGTAAGGTGACTGTTACTGTATATTGTCTCTGTTCCTTTCTGATCTACTACTTTTAGGGTCTCACTTTGCTCAAAGGACCCCTTACAGTATTTCCTGTAGAGCTGGTTTGGTGTTTACAAATTCTTTCAGTTTTTGTTTGTCCTGGAAGCTTTTTATCTCTCCTTCTATTTTCAATGATAACCTAGCTGGATATAGTATTCTTAGCTGCATGTTTTTCTTGTTTATTGCTCTGAATATATCATGCCAGTTTTTTCTGGCATGCCAGGTCTCTCTGGATAAGTCTGCTGCCAAATCTAATATTTTTACCATTGTATGTTACAGACTTATCGTCCCGGGATGCTTTCAGGATTTTCTCTTTGTCGCTAAGACTTGTAAATTTTACTATCAGATGATGGGCTGTGGACCTATTTTTACTGATTTTGAGAGGAGTTCTCTGCATCTCCTGGATTTTGATGCTTGCGCCCTTTGCCATATTAGGGAAATTCTCTACAATAATTCTCTCCAATATATCTTCTGCTCCTCTCTCTCTTTCTTCTTCTTCTGGAATCCCAATTATTCTAATGTTGTTTTGCCTTATGGTATCACTTTTCTCTCGAATTCTCCCCTTGTGGTCCAGTAGTTGTTTGTCTCTCTTTTGCTCAGCTTCTTTATTCTCTGTCATTTGGTCTTCTATATCACCAATTCTTTCTTCTGCCTCATTTATCCTAGCAGTAAGAGCCTCCATTTTTTATTGCACCTCATTAATAGCTTTTTTTATTTCAACTTGATTAGATTTTAGTTCTTTTATTTCTCCAGAAAGGTCTTTTATTTCTCCTGACAGGGCTTCTCTAATATCTGCCATGCCTTTTTCGAGCCAGGCTAGAACCTTGAGAATCATCATCCTGAACTCTAGATCTGACATATTACCAATGTCTGTATTGATCAGGTCCCTAGCTTTGGTACTGCCTCCTGTTCTTTTTTTGTGTGTGTGTGGTGAGTTTTTCTGCCTTGTCATTTTGTCCAGATAAGAATATATGAAGGAGCAAATGAAATACTAAAAGGGAGGGAAAGACCCAGGAAAATGTGCTTTAACCAAATCAGAAGAGACCCCAAATTGTGGGGCGGGGGGGAAGAAGTTCAGAAAAAAGAAAAAAATATTTTAAAAAAGAACACAAATAAAGAAAAAATATAAAAAAAAGAAAAAAACATATATATATATTAGACTGGTGACTAGAACAGGGTCACCCACTTAATTTTGGGAGTATTTTGGTCTCTTAGAAGAAACCACCTCCCAAAATTTTAAAGAATGAAAAACATATATAAGGGTAACCACAATGAAGGGATGGAATATGACTATAAAGATGAAAAAAACATTTTTTAATTTGTAATAAAAGAGTTGATAAGGTAAGTTGGTTGGGAGAATAAAAAAAAAAAAGAAAGTGGAGAGAACTTGCTTGGGCTGGAGACCAGATCAAGCCCAGTTCTAGATTAGGGTGTATTTTGATCTATTAGAAGAAATTGTACCCCAAATTTTTTAGAAGAAAAAACCCTATGTGTATACAAAGAATAAAGTTAGATACAATGAAGGATAAAATATGACTATAATAATAAAAGGTTCAAAAAAGATTTTTTTAAAGAAAGTTATTAAGATAAACGTTAAAAAACGTTAAAAGAGGAAAGGGTAAAAGTTAAAAAAATTAGCAGAAGAGAAAAAAAATTAAAAAAATTAATTAACTTTGCAAAACTAAAGATTCATGGGGAGAAAGCCATGAATTCCATGCTTTGCTTTCTCCTCCTCTGGAATTCCGCTGTTCTCCTTGGTAAGTGAACTTGGTCTTGGCTGGATTTCTTGTTGATATTCTGGTGGAGGGGCCTGTTGTAGTGATTTTCAAGTGTCTCTGCCCCAGGCAGAATTGCACCGCCCTTACCAGGGGCCGGGCTAAGTAATCCGCTCGAGTTTGCTTTCGGGAGTTTTTGTTCCCTGAACGCTTTCTGTAGAGTTCTGGAGGACAGGAATGAAAATGGTGGCCTCCCAGTCTCCGGCTTGGAGGAGCCGAGAGCTTGGGGCCCAGTCTCAGTGCACCTTCAGTGAAAAGCGATTAATCACTCCCGTCTCCCCAGCCTCCAGCTGTGCTTGGAGAAAACCGCGCGCAATCACTCCCGTCTCATTGGCCTCTGGCTGCACTCCAAGGTCACCCAGCCTGTGACCAAGCATCTCTGTGTCTGGCACAGAGCCCTGCCTGGAGTCTCTGAACCCCACAGATCCCTGAGCTCTTCCAGGTCGAAGTCTCCCTGGATCTTGGGGGACCCCTCGCACAGAGCACTGGCCTGTGTCACGGATTATGGTTCAAGGTAACCCCGAGTTGAGAGCTCACTCCTCAGCTCTGTCTCCGTAGCCGGCTTCCCCATTCTAATACCTGTGAGCTCTGTGACACTCAGACACCCCAAATCCTTCTGTGACCCTGCAGGACCTGAGGCGCTGTCCCCGCAAGGTCTTCACCCCAGTTTAGCCTCTGGAGCGATGTCCCTCCATGGAGCAGACTTTTAAAAGTCCTGATTTTGTGCTTGGTTGCTCCGCCGCTTGCCAGGAGCCAGCTCCTCCCCCCATGGTCTATCTTCCTGTCGCTTTGGATTCACTTCTCCACTGGTCCTACCTTTCAGAAAGTGGTTGATTTTCTGTTTCTAGAATTGTTGCTCTTCTTCTCTTTGATCTCCTGTCGGATTTGTAGGTGTTCGGAATGGTTTGTTAAGCTATCTAGCTGATCTCCTGCTGCCTGATGTCGTCTCAGCCTGCCACTTCTCTGCCATCTTGACTCCTCCCCTAAATATATTATATGTTATATGTTATGGGATTTACTTATGGACAAACAAGAAAAATACACAGACTTGTTTGCAAAATGTTTTCTTCTTCATATTTTGTATCTTGACTTCCTCTTAGTTTTACTCATTTGTGACACTTCCCACTTTCGATATACTCTCTCAGTATCATCTGCATGCCCTGAGTTTCATCCCTTTGAAAACAAACAGATCTAACACAACTTTCACATCCTGCTGCTTGACTGCCCTATAAACTCCAAAGGAATCTCAAAGTTTATTTGTTTCTTCTACAAAAGAATTATGTAAATGATCCTCAGTTCTCAGAAAACCAAGACTAGAAGTAGATACTCTGATTTGATATAGGAAATCTCCCTCTCCTTTTAGGTAGTATCCATTCTTAAAAAATTGCCTCTCCTGTGATTTCTTCTTGGGTGGTAATCACACCTTCTATGAATTGTGAGAAGTGGAGATTTTCAGCATAAGTATCTGCATATACCTTATTAAGACTAACATGCAGAAAGATAGTTGTTTTATTTATACCCTCTTTGTGACTATTATATAGCTCAGCCCAGCTATCAGGTGTGAATGAATCAAATGGTTTTGCTAATAGTTAACAGGATTTTATTTTTCCCTCTGTTGGCACATTTGTGAATTATTCGTATAGATTTGCTGTTACTACATATAACTTATTAAGAATTTGAAGAGGATTGGTATTCCAGCCAAAAATATCTGTAATTCATTACTATATATATTCTTAGGTTCCTGCTACATGAATATTCATTTCTGGTTATTATTGCCAGAAACTGTGTGGTCTTTCGGGGAATGTTATGGTTGAGATTTCAGAAATCCCAAGATTGAAGAGAATAGGGTAGTGTGTGTGTGTGTGTGTGTGTGTGTGTGTACCCAAGAAAACCTGATGCAACAGGAAAGCCTAGGATAAAGAGGTATCTAATATTTGCAAAAAGACATTATAAACACCATGTTGAAAGTGGGGTGATCTCTTCCTTTCAGTCCAGTTGCAGAATTTACTGAGAAGCAGGAGAGGATAGGGTGGAAGAAATCATACAGGGATGGCGGTTCAGAACTAAATGTGTAAACAGCACCAGAGGGCTGGTGTTTCCCTTTTCCTGTATTGTCTGAAAAGAGGCCCAGTGTATTATGTAGGACAAGTGAGAGCTACCCAGTATGCCTGGACAAGTATATCTGTGAAGGAGTATTTGTGACACGCTGTCAAGAAAAATGTTAAAAGGATCTCTGGTTTCTAAGAAATTGCAGTTATCAATACAGAAAGGAATAAAATAATATGATCTTGTCATCTTGTCATTTCCTTGCTGAGTGGGTTCAGCTGAATTTTCTTATTTTTCTATACTGAGCAGCTATTTCATGTGGACCCCATTTGGCTTAAGATCATTGCCTTGGCTCTTGGCCCATGAGTAGACTGTGTCACCCAACAGCTTCTAAGCTAGTCATCTCTAAATGCTGCCCCATTCTGGTGGGATATAATTCTCATCATTCCTGTTAGGATACTTGGGGGCCTCCCCAGATTGGTCTACCAATTGGAGCTCTGTGTATCATGGTTTTAAATTGCTGGAAAAGGACAACTCCTTCAGCAGGCAAGCAATAATGTAATATACTGAAATGGAGCTTTGGGGTAGAGAAATTTCCATAACTGTTGAAGTGATCAGACAGGGAACAATAAAACTGAGCTGTTTAGGCTGGGTGGTGTGCAATATTGGATGATCTATTCCCTATCCTCCCACCATGCCTGCCCCATTAGCTGTGGCCATGAAAGTGTAGGGAGCCCTCAGGAGTTTTATGGTTTTGCATTTATTGCAGCTTATCTTTATGAATTGTATTTTGTTTGTTAAAAATGAAAAGAAACAAAATACATCCTAAATGTAAACAAGGTTTACAGTGAATGATTCTGGTTGTCAGTGTTATAAGTATTTTTGTATTTATGTATTATCTGCTTTCTAAGATTTCTTAAAATGAAAATGCATTACTCTGATGCCCAAGGGTAAAATGAATATAATTAAAAACAAAATTATACAAGACAGGACTTCAAAGCAGAACTTTGGTGTTTGAGTAAAGTTGTCATTGACACCTTTGTTCCCCACTCCCAAAATGAATATACCCACCCAGAACACTGGTCTGTTAAACTGATTTTCAGTCGAGGCAGTGTCTGAAACTATTGTGTGTGGGGGGAGTGTTTTAAGTTTTGTTGGATTGAGGGCCATGTCTGTTAGGTAAATGCCTCTTTTTGTTTATTTATTTATTTATTTTTAAATATTTTATTTATTTATTTGATAGATAGAGATCACAAGTGGACAGAGAGGCAGGCAGAGAGAGAGGAGGAGGAAGCAGGCTCCCTGCCTAGCAGAGAGCCCGATGCAGGGCTCGATCCCAGGACCCTGAGATCATGACCTGAGCCAAAGGCAGAGGCCTCAACCCACTGGGCCACCCAGGCACCCCTGTTTATTTATTTTTAAGAGGGATGATGCCCTTTTCAATGCTGTTTGAAAGAATACTCTGTGGCAACAGAGGATGCCTTAAGATCAGGCTGGCCAGTGGCTGGCAAGGAAGCATCTGCAGGGCTGTATGTCAGTGCATTGTCTTGCATGTTCTTCTCCTCATAGATTTGTCGCTTCACCTGTCAACCCTGTGATTTTTAAAGATTATTTATTTATTTATTTATTTGACAGAGAGAGAGATCATAAGTAGGCAGAGGCAGGCAGAGGGAGAGGCAGGCTCCCCGCTGAGCAGAGAGCCTGATGCGGGGCTCGATCCCAGGACCCTGAGATCATGACCTGAGCGGAAGGCAGAGGCTTTAACCCATTGAACCACCCAGGCGCCCCAACCCTGTGATTTTTAGAAAGCTTCTTAGTATCCTTCCATCTCAGATTTATCATTTAAAATGAGAAAAAGTATTTGCAATACATGGATCAAAGAATTAACACATTTTCATATGTATGTAAGTATATATGTGCATGTATGAATAGATATGTATGTGTAATTATATTAAAAGACATAACATTCATACCAGAAAAGAGTGCAAAAAGGAAAAGGAAGAGTCAATGAAATGAAGGAATGTTAACTTCCTGAGTATCATAGATTTGCACATTAAAGGAGTCACCGTTGTTTTGCTCATAAGTTGGGTAGAATGAAAATTCGTTGTAACATTTAGGTGATTCATTTCCATGATAGGCCTAAAATAATACCTAACATAAGAAAGTGGTTTGATACGTGATTTATGCCTTTCAGAAGCCTTTGGAAAGAGGAGATATATTGTCCAACCGGTATTTATGGGCCCAGAGATGGAGGTCTGACTCCTGAGAAGAGAACCGGTTGTTGGCAGCCGAAGTGGGAAGGGGAATATGTCATATTCTGGTTTTCAGGACAGGACTCCTAGGGGCTACTAATACTCTGAAATCAAGACAGAAGTTCAGTTTATATAATGATTTATCAGAGTATAAGTTCTTGCTCTATCTAGTACATTAATACTCATTTTTTTCCCATCTTCTGTCTCTTCCCTCTTTACCTTTGCTCCCTCCTTCCTCCCTCTCATTATCATCAATATATTTTCCTTAGAATTACCTTTAGTTGTATGCCTTATTTTTTGACTTGTACTGCATATTAGACCATAGGTAGATTGATTTGTCTATCAATTTATCTATATCACCTATCTTGCAATAAATATAATAATATCCTAATTTAGGGTAGATAATGAAATCACAATCCAGAGTGGTTCATCAGGCTTGTTGAAGTCACCCAGTAAAAAACATAGTAAGGCCATGATTAAAACCTTAATATTTCCGATACCAAAGCAAATTATTTTAGGTTGGGAAAAAAAAATGTGACTCATCCCAGAGACCCCACATTCCCAGAATATGGCAGTAGGATTTACAGCAGAACCAAGCCATATCTGATACACCTATCAGGCTTCTTTCAGGAATAAGATGTTTCAAGAGCGGACCCTGGGTCAGGGGTACAGAGTGATGTGGCCTCTTCTGATAATACTAGAAACCTCAGCCCTCTGCCAGCTACAGACTTTCTCAACTTATGGGGGAAGGTGAGATTTTATTATGTTCTCTTTCAGGAATGTGCAAATTTTTGTATTCTTCCTTGGATATATGTAAACTGGTTCTTCAAACCTGTAAGCGAGCTGGGTAAATACTTAGAGAGCAGAAAGCAGAAAGCAAAGAAAAGGGGAAAATGTCAATCCCTTACATATGAAAAATAAATTTTAAAGAATCTTTTAAGACATTATAAAATGTTGCCATATTAGCAGCTCTCAAAACTGGAGTTCCGTTAACCTATGCATGCAGAACTGAAAACATATTTCCTGTGGTGCCTTCCTGCTGTTCAATGGCAGGAGGAAAGGGGAGAAAGCATCTCACTTACAAGTTTGCAGTGGGAATTATTTTTAACTTTAAAAAGTATGCTATTGATAAAATTCTAAATTTTCTTTCATTTTTATGCACGCCCCCCACGTACCCTCTGCTCGAGCCACAGACTATTTCTTACCATTCCCCAAACACGCCAGACTCTTTCATATTCCATGATTTTGCACATGTTGTTTTTTCTAACAGAGATACCCTAAAAATGAGTTCTGCCTACTCCAAATTTAAAAGACAGCTAAAATGTCACTTCCTCTGTCAAGCCTTCCCGAATGGCCTGAGGACACTGGACATACTCACTTCACTTCGTTTCTCCCTCTGCTATAGCACCTATCTTTTCCTCTTTGCAGCAGACATAGTTCAGTTAAATCGTACTCATTAATCTGAGTTTCCCAAGCCCAAGAATGATATTTCCTATGTTATCTGTCTCCTGGGGTTGACATTAGTGGGAACTCAATGTATGTATACACACATAAACATACACACAGATATATATGCACAGATGATTCTCAGCTCCTCCCTGGACCTCCTTTGCTTTCTTGTTTTTTTCTTTTTTTTAAGATTTTATTTATTTATTTGACAGACAGAGATCACAAGTAGGCAGAGAGGCAGGCAGAGAGAGAGGAGGAGGCAGGCTTCCCATGGAGCAGAGAGCCCGATGTGGGACTCGATCCCAGGACCCCGGCATCATGACCTGAGCCGAAGGCAGAGGCTTTAACCCACTGAGCCACCCAGGCACCCCTCCTTCTTTGCTTTCTATTCAGGAAACAATTACATTTTATAAGCTTCTCATTGTGAGGTAAGCTTCTTCATAGAAAGTGGGAGGACCTCAAGGTAAAGAAAGGAAAAAATAAGTCATTCCAATATGTTTGCAATCTAAGAAAGAGGGGACTGTTTGCCACCCATGACTGGTAACTGCTTCATCCTGCTTCCCTGGGTGATTGTTATTACTCATAGCTGTGAATTCCAGTCCTACTTCTGGTCTTCGAAGCTGTAGTAACCTGGCTGATACACCTCTCTACTCTGACATCTAAGCTCTTCATCTATAAATTGGGAATGAATGTACTTATATTGGAGAGGTTTTGTGAGGATGAATGGGTGCTTGATACATAGCAGGAGCTGAATACATTGCAGCCAACAGTTTTGCTGGGAGAGTCAACCCTTGGCTTCACCAGTAAACCCTGGAATTGGACATAGGCTGGTGAGTTCACTGATTAGTGTCCCTGGAGAAGAGCTGCACCTCGTACCACCCACTGAGTGGGCACAGTGGTGAAGTCTAAAGAGCACTGGCTTAGGAGTTTAAAGGTCTCATCTGGCAAGAGGTGGGAAAGGGTCTTACACAAAGCTTTACACATATGAACATTTAGATTCTAGACCAGCCTTCCCAGAAATTACACTGTGATCTTGTGCAAATGATCTCTTTTTAATGTGTCTATTTCCCCACGTGTTAAATGAGAATCATAATATCTAATTCCCAGCAATTTTTTTGGTCATTAAATAATATTATAATCATGTTGTTTACAGATTGCTTTCTGCATGTCAGGCACTGGGTTAAGCACTGGGCATGAATCATCCCATTTAATAGTACAAAAATTCTGTGAGGCAGATACTACTGTCTGTTGACCCATGAGGAGATTAAGCCTTCATGGGATGTCAGTAACATGTTCAAGGGAACACAGCCAGTTTACCTGCATGCAAAGTTCATGCTTTGTAGTACTTCTGTTCAGTTGTATTATTTCCCCTTAAATTTAGTTTATTCTGAGCTTACTAAGGGCAGGATGTGGAAGTTAACAGGATAAGCAGTCTCTGGTATCATGAAAGTTGCATTCTAATGGAAAGAAACAAATATAATAATATAGTTTCAATTAGTGATAATATATTTGGAGGGGGAAAAACAAATAAACAAGCAAAAAATGCAGGAAGATATGATGACCAGATAAGACAGAAGCCCTTTAGATAGCATTGCCAGGGAAGGCCTTTCTGGTTGGTAACATTTACTACTGGACCTAAATAGTGAGAGGTCTGTGTGTGCTAAAGGGACTCAGTAGCATCTGGGCACAGCTCAACAAATGCATGCTCGGTGTAAGCAGAAATCCATCAATGAATCCATCAGCCAGTCTGCCAGTCGGACAGCCTGCAGCTAGACTCAGCCCTTCTGCTAATTGACTATAAGACCTACCAGTGATTCTGAACTCTCCCTGAAGAAGAGGACTTGTGGAAACACTGATGTCCCAGGGTTTCTGATTCAGTTGGTCTGGGGTGGGGCCCAGGTAGCTTAAGTTCTAACAATTCCTCTGGTGATTTTAATGATCGGCACTGGTTAAGGATCACTAATCTAGGGAAATATATTTCCTATCTTCAATCCTCGTTTCCTTCATCTGAAGGGTGAGGAGGAAAAACATGAGCAGTCTCCAGTACAGTGGAGACCCATGCTAGTCAAAGTGTGGTTCTGGAATAAGCAACATCTCCATCATTTATTAGAAATTCAGACTGAGTCTCACACCAGACCTAGTGAACTGCAGTCTGGATTTTGACAAGATTCCCAGGTGATTTCTAAACACACTGAAGTTTGAGATATGCCAGACTAGGTTATGCCATGAACTAAAGCTGCCAGGTAACGAATGAGAGGGGCAAAGTAAAAAAATGTGTGTCCTGAAACCCGGGACTAGCATGGATCACCTCCTTGTTGTTAACCATGGAGCTCTCCCGTGTTAAAGCCAGGATGGTTTCCATGAGTTGCTCTGAGACTACATAAGTCCTTTTATGGGTTTCAGAATTCATTCTAAAATGTACCAAGGAAAACTTGGTATAGATTTTATTTTCATGCTTCAAGATACTGCTTTGAACTTTAGCCAAAACTTTCCTAACTTAAGGAATAAATTATGAATAAGGTCATAAATCTCATTAAAATCTAATATTCAGCAAAGCTGCCTGGTGTGTATACTATGGAAAATTGGATTTCACTGTAACTGGAGCCCTATGTATAATATTGCAAGTTAATTACAGAGGTTAGTTTTTCAACATGTAATGATAGCTTATATGGGCTCAGTCTCCACGCTACTATCAGAATTTAAGTGCTCTTAAGAGACCAAATTTAATAATTGTTCACCTATTCAGGTTCACGAGACTAAACGTTTCCTGGGTAAATAGCAATTCACATCTTTTTGGTACAGATAAAATTAACAGGTTGATAAAGTCTTCTTATGCATAGCCATACAAAAGAAAAAGTTCTTACAATATATGTTACGTTTCACTCAGTTTAAATTCTCTCACATTGTGCTCAGCCATTTATCTAAAGGGTTGGAAAAATTGCTATTTGTTACCCAGGTGGTGCCTTGGAGTGTCTGTACCCCTTTGACTTGCAAATGGTTACATAATCTGTATTATTTGAGTTGATGACTTAATCACAATAATTTTATTGTTTATGTGGAGTATAATCAAAATGTAAAGAGCTATGTGGCAAGCATTAACAGATTGTGCTTCTTTTGTCCATTTCTGAAGGGAATGGAACAGTGTTTTCCTCTTAAAAAACAGGACCTGTAATTCCTTGAACATGCAGAGAAATGCTCTCATACATGTGCATGCGCCCACACACATGTGCACACATGGACGTGCACACATACACACACGTGCATACGCACACACATGCTCATAAACACCTACATTCTTTCCTTAGTAGAAAAGAATACGAAAGTGACAGAGTGCTGTATCTGTGTTTTGTTTCCTTAGCTAAATAAGTTTTTGGTTCCTGTTAAATCAATATACTAAAGGATAATTTAATGAAAAGAAGACACAAGTTATGTTTTCTTGTTTCTCTGAAATAAATTAATTCACAGGGTGCTTTATCTTGTTTAGAAGTTGTCTTAACCCAGGAGATATCACTGAATAATCTTTAATGTAGAAAAATAAACTCAGCACAGTGCAGATATACATTTAAATAGCATTGATAAATCAAATTTAAACATCGATACTTGTTAGCATTTCTTTAAATGTGCTCTCCTTCCAGCTAATGAAAACCGAGGAGAGATTCAGAGTGCCCCACCATTATTGATTACTGAGAGTTCTTATTTCCCTCCTGAGATTGCACTTTGGCCAAAACTTTCACATTCATATTTTCCAACATGAGAAAGTAATAATTATAAATTAATGATATCAATTCTATTGAAATGCAATTACTGCAGTTTCACTGAGGGGAGGTAAAAAAAAATCTTAGTTTTAGCAAAGTTTCAATCAACATCTTGATTCCACAAAGCCATGTGTATTCATGGTAAAATGGACTTTGAGATATCGGAAATGTGCAGCTGGCTTTTCCAGTTCATCCCACTGGTAGAAATACTAATGGGTTCCTTCTGAAGTCATAATGAGAGATTAAGCAGTTACTGGTTTAAATAATAAATAAAGAGGCTAATTTAATATCATGTCCTTAGGCAATTGTGCAAAAAGGCGCCATTAACATGTGTATGTGAGTGGGCATGTTTTTTAAGATAAGAGGCAGACAGTTTTGACAGCAGAGTACAGTATCATTTAGTCTCCTGCTGGAATTCTAGCTCTTCACATTCTAGCTCTGTCCATGCAAGACGTCCTTTCCCAGGAAACTGTATATGCCCTTCTCCTGTGCTTCTAGATCTTTTACATATGCATTCTAAATGGACATTCTGAAAAGTCAAAACTATTATTTTCCAATCTGAAAATTCATCTGCTGTGCTCTTCAGGTACAATCAAAGTTCCTTCAAGCATTTTCAATCTACAAAGACATTCAGCCTTATTTAGCCTCAAATCCAATTTCTGAGGATCCTCTAAAGTCAATATGAATATGTTAATTTGGTTTTATCATCATAACCACATAAGTGCTTATAAATATCTGCACGATCCACGTGTAAGCATACATATTTTAACATTATCGAAAGCCTTCTGAAGTTGTCGAGTTCTTAGAATTGATTATAGTTTGCAAAGAACTCTGAATTATGCACAGAAAAAAGAAACACAATCTATTAGAATTCAACATTCCCCAAACTATATTTTTTATGCTATTAGTAGCAGTTTATGTATTTAATGTGAGACTAATAATTCACTTAAAATGACACCACATATTATTACACTATTGCAGATTGCAAATGTTTTATTTGGTAGCATTTTTTTCTAAGTATCACAAATTCTGTAAAGCCATTTTAAAATAATTTAGATTTTTGGATGCATCCATCATTCCAAGTTTATCTTTTAGCAATGTGCCTCTTTGAAATAACCAATGCCTTTAAAAATTAAAAGATATGCTAAAAATCCTCCCAGAACTCTTTTGCTTTTGAGCAAAACCTAATGAAAATGGAAGAAAATCCAACTTGTGTATTCCACTTACACTTTAGAACAGTATGACTTTCATAACATACGTTTACACTTTAAGACACCATAGCATATCAATTAGCAAACATGCTTATGAAAATGCCCATTTAAAGGAACATCCTTACGATGTACATAGTCTTGTAAATCCCAAGATGCTGACAACATGATATGCCAGCTGCAGACAGAGAAACTGATGAAAATGCAGTAATTCTGAATTTTAATATAATATAAACCATGTCAGCAACATTTTGAAGAGCAGCTGCCAAGATTTCAATCCAACTGAATGGATAATGTTATTTTTATATTCTGTTCTCTTCTGGCAGATTAGACTCCCCCCCCTTTTTCCTTATGATAAGCTTCGACTTATCAACAACAACAAAACTTCTGACTGAATATCATGCAATGAATTATCACTGTGTTTAAGATGAAAGACTAATTATAGTGATGAAAAATAGAAAGACCACAACATTGCCAAGGAGAGAAACTGCAACAAAATATTATTTGTTACTTGAAATTTGATATATTCCATTGCAAGAATAAGTAACATTTACAAAAAAAAATATGTTTTCTGTTCAAATTCAAATTGCAGTACATGGCATCTTGCTTACTAACTCAATTTCTTGTAAACCCAAGTGAAAAATAAATTTGACAGAGTATTTTGTGTTGAGTCAGATTTCCCCAGTGTTAAGCCAGTCTCCTGGGAATGTCTAAAAATGAAAAGTAAATGGACTGTGGCACCACAGATCTGGCCAAAGTGATTTGCCACAGCTATCAGGATATCAGGATGTGCTGTGTCTCAGGGACCCCACGAGCTGACCTGGACTTCAGACATTCAGTGCCCCTACCCCACACCCAAGTGGAGCTGACAATCCCTGCAGGGTGGTGATTATTTATAATGACTTTGTTCATCCTCACCCTTCCACCCCGCCTTCCACAGTGCTGTTGCCATGATCTTCCCCAATCACAGGCAGGTGCAACACATCTGTTTAAAACTGTTCAATAACCCTCATAGACTGGAAGAAAATCAAAATCCCTTAGTTCTTCATCACTTGGCCTCTGCCTACCTTTCATCTCCATTCCTATCCCATTACCCTGAATTACCAACAGCTTATACTCTTACCATAAGGAATACTTTTTAATTTCTAAAGTTCATTCTTTTCTCTTACATCTCTGTATCTTTGCATGAACCTCTCCTGAAAAAATCCTTCTGTATTATAAATTCTTAAAACTTCATATTTTCCTGATGTAGCATCCCCAAAAACAGGATGTGAGTATCATGCCCAGCTGCCTATGTGCACCAGTGTGATGCAGCTGGCCCCCACCACAAGTTTCCTTTTGTCCTCCCTTGACTATAGCTCCGTGGCATTCAAAAACACCAATGAAATCCCCCCCATGCCTTGGACTTGTGTATCCTACCCAGATCTCCAGTAAAGGCACTTGCTTGGGTCTACCCATCTGCTTGATTAATCCCGCTTCCTTGGTGCTCCTCCATTACAGTCCCCTGTGTGGAGTGTCATGCCTCCCTCTTCTAGGATTTGTGAGTATAATAAATTCTTTAATTTCATATGCCTCTCCAAGTGTCACTTCCAAAACCAATTTAGAATGATCCTTAAGACCCCACAAGGGAACTTACTCCTCCATTTATAACATACGTCCCCTTGACTTCCTAGAATCCTCTCCTCAAGTAAGTCTCTCCTGAATGTTAGGTTGGATCCATTCCGTATACAATAGAACCCCACTGTTTCCTCTGTTAAGGCACCTTTCACATTCTGTTGTTCATATGTGGGAGTTCTGTGGTTGAGAACATAAGGTAGGGTTTCAGTATATCTTTGCCATTTACCAGCCTGGTAGCCTTACACAAATCATTTAAACTCAGTAAATGACATTTTTTTTATCAGAATGGAAAAAAAGAAGTTAAAACTAATTTCCTGCTTGATGTAGTTATTGGGAACAAAGATTGAGATAATCCCAGTAAAGCCCATGCCAACTGGCCTAGTAAATGATCTCATAACTAGGGGTCAAGCTATTGCGTATTTCAATAAAACCTGACATTCTATGTAAAAATGTTTTTGTGCTTTTAAGAAAATTAGATTGTTTCAAGGGCTGCTTTTTCAGAAATTGGCATGAGTTGATAAAAGAAAGATAATTATATGTGGTGAACATCAATGTATATACATACACACTCAAACACATGAAGCAAAATACAACACAAAAATGGAGTTCCAGGGGCGCCTGGGTGGCTCAGTGGGTTAAAGCCCCTGCCTTCAGCTCAGGTCATGATCCCAGGGTCCTGGGATCAAGCCCTGCATCGGGCTCTCTGCTCCTGGGGAGCCTGCTTCCTCCTCTCTTTGCCTGCCTCTCTGCCTACTTGTGAGCTTTATCTGTCAAATAAATAAATAAAATCTTAAAAAAAAAATGGAGTTCCATGGAGTGCCTGGGTGGCTCAGTCAGTTAAGCACTGGACTCTTGATTTTGGCTCACGTCATGATCTCAGGGTTGTGAGCTAGAGCCAGTGTCCAGCTCCACAC
Source organism: Taxidea taxus jeffersonii (assembly GCA_003697995.1). Classification (NCBI taxonomy): domain Eukaryota; kingdom Metazoa; phylum Chordata; class Mammalia; order Carnivora; family Mustelidae; genus Taxidea; species Taxidea taxus. The sequence continues at coordinate 41,214 of RCUC01154672.1, forward strand.
TCAGCAGGGAGTCTGCTTCTGTCCCTATCTCTCTCGCTTCCCCTGTTTTGTTCTTGCTCTCTATAAAATAAATAAATAAATCTAAAAAAAAAAAATAGGAACTAACATGGAGTTCTAATAATGACAAGTAAAGAGCCATGTTAACTCAAGCAAATTATTTTACATTATGGACTTTAATTTTATTTTGTTAAAGTAATGTTCAATCTAGAGATTCCTTTTCCATGATTCAACTCTGTCATGAGACCAAAGTCATGATCCATTATCAATATATAGGCCTTCCAGGATGCCCGGGTGCCTCGTCAGTTGAGGGTCTGACTCTTGGTTTCAGCTCAGGTCATGATATCATGGATGGTGAGATCAAGCCTCATATCAGTCTCCATGTTCAGTGGGGAGTCTACTTGAGGATTCTCTCCCTCTGCCCCCCCCCACTGTCTTCTCTCTCTCTTTCCCCCTCTCTCAAATAAATCTTTAAAAATTATATATCTCTATATATAATTTTATATATAATATATGCATATACATGTACATATACACACACACACACACATATATATATATATACCTTCCAATTGCTGGTCTGAAAATCTTTGCATTCCCTCCTATTTATCTTGTGATAATTTGTAGTGAGCAAAAACGCACTGTTGTTTTTTTTTTTTAATTTTTGCCATGGGAAATTTTGATTTAACAAAAAATAAGGCATTATTTTCATCCTTAAGAAGGGTATATTTTAGTAGAGTGGCAAAATCTGTTCAAGTTTCCTCATGTTGAGAATAGCAGCATGTTGGGTCTGGAAGTGGGCAGTTTTAAGAATCCATAGAATTGTGTATCTCAACAGCTTTCATTCTGGCTGTTTTGCCCTTCAGCCAGAAGGGCAGAAGAAAACTGGGTTTGAATGTAATTTAAGACAACTTAGAATAACAGATTGACTGTTCTGAAGGACATTTATTGTGCCTGTAGCACTGAGCAAGAAGGCCAGTTGCAAAGAGCCTTGTATGATGTTCCAGTTCCTAGTGCTGTTAAAGACCAGCCTCCTCCCACACTAAGCCTAAGAAAGATTCATTCCAAACTGCATGTTAAAATGCATAAGAGCTTCTGCTGATAGATACTTTTGCTTTGGAGCCCAGTCTCTAATTTCGCTTTCAGATGTTCACTCATACATCAGCCACTTACAGCAAGCCAGCCTTGAGACTCCGTCAACCTGTGGGATTGCCTCTATGTGTCTATTCCAAGTGCAAATCCAGCCTTTCAATTAGTGGGTTAAGTAGGTGTTCAAGGTTTCTGAATTGAAATATTTTCCTTCAATCAACAAAATGAAGAAATAGATTATATGGTGCCTCCCTCTCTTTGCAGAACTGGGTGGCCATTTCCCTGGTTCAGTTCAGTTTGATTTGGCCGAACTCTGATTAATTATAATTTGCTGGTCTGATATCAACTGTAAATAATTGAGGAAATACACACTATTTACAAACAAAACAAAATACAAATGCAATTTGATTATAACATATCATATATAGTTTATGTACTTGGTGCTACAAAAAAACACAAGGATGAGATATCGACATAAGCTGACAATATCACATTTTCAAGTTGGGGCTAGAGCATGTAGAGTTTGCCTTAGTAAAGATGTTACTAGCTGGGCCTGACTCCCTCTCCATTGCCATCTTCAGCTTCCCATGCTCTCTGTGTTGCAGTCACAGTGAATATTTGGAGTTCCCTGAAATTGCCATATTTTTAATGTCATGAAGGCTTTATACATATGCCTCTCTTACTGGATTATATACTCTTAGTCATGCATTAGACACACTCCTACCCAAACTCTAAACCCCTGGTTAAATGTTTTCTTAATTGATGCAGAGCTCTGCCTCCCACTAAACTTGAGAATGAGAGTGATATTTCATTCATTAATAGGAGTCTACAACCAGCATATTGCCTGGTAGAAAGTATGCATGCTGTGATAACTTTCTTTTAATGAGCCAGTAGATGAATGAATGATTGAATAAATGAAGGGCATTGGTTGAAGGGGAAAAGGCAAGGATACTCAAGGTCAGGAGTAGACGAGTGGGGGGGAAATGGTGTGGAAATAGGCCGGTCTCTTGTACAGAAATGTATGGGGACATGACTGACAGAATCAGTGTGCGACATTGACACACCCCACGAGACAAGTTTGTATGGGTCTTGGAGACAATGAAGTTGCGTGTGACATTAACGTATTGCATTCTAGATAGTCAAGGAAGATTCTTGAGCAGATAATAGAAAAAAATGGAATAATCTTTACGGGGAAACTCATTTTTCTTCCTTAATAGAGCCCTTGACGCTACAAAGAAAATCAGACTTGTTTAATAAAATCTGAAATGGGACGATAAGAAAATAGGAGGGTTTATATCACATGACACTCACCTTAGTCCTGTTGCATATACATGATGACTCCTGCTTTGAAGTGGTAATTTATAAGATGTTAACCTTGAGACCCGGATAAGTGAATGTCATTTGCTGGGCATAGAGGCTGAACTCAGAAACTCTGTCTCATTATGGCAAATAGCAGAGTGATGAAGGAAGTACAGAAACGTTCGACTACTGGAAGTCAAAGTTCACAAGCAAAATGCCTTCATGTGTTTGTCACTGCACATTTGCATTTTATACATCATTTTATTTTCCCCTCTGCTTTAATAATCATTTTAGCTATTTACCTTTACACATGCAAAATTCACAATTTGCATCTGCAAATATCTGCTCCTAGATACATCTGCCCACCTGCGGCATAATTAACTAACTGAAATTCTTTGACATTCTAAGATGTAAACAGTTTCCTAGCCCTGATGTTGGTGAGTCGGCAAATATTAAAAGTTGATGCTTGATTCTTTCTTCCTCCCCCCTTCCCCCTTCCCCTTTCCTCCCTCCCTTCTTCCTTCCCTCCCTTCCTCCATTCCTTCCTTCCTTGATTCCTTCCTTCCTTCTCATACTTCCTTCCTTCTTTCTTTCTCTACTTCTTCTTTTCTTCTCTCTTTCTCTTAAAGATACAGCATTATCTCTGCCACTGGACACTTAAGAACAAATCTGGTTGTGGTTGCAAATCTGAAAGTGCAGTATTTTGAAAGTGCAATAGGTGATCTAATTTATCATCCAGATCTTTCCCTTATCACTGAAGCTCTCGTTCCACCAGGTGATGGCAGTGTTGCTGACTGACAGCCTATAGCTAAGTCCCTTCAAAAAAATCACTCCCAGATGACTTATCCAAGTTTATGGCATCTTTCCAAAGCCACACCTATTACCCAGGGTCATTCTATATCTAATGACTGGTGGGTGTAGCAGATAAAATCTTTGCTACATGTTTTAGTTCAGGCTGCTGCAACAAAATACCATAATGATTGGCTTAAACAACAGACATTTATTTCTCACAATTTCGGAGGCTGGGAAGTTCAACCTGAAGGTGTAGGGAGATTAAACATCTGGTTAGGGCATGCTTCCTGGCTTACAGAACTCATTCTTCTTCCTGTGTCCTCAAATGGTCGAAAGAGAGCTGGAGAGCTCTTCCCGGGTCTCTTTTATAAGGACACTAGTCCCATTCATGAAGGCTTTACCCTTATGACCTAATTACCTCCCATAGGCCCCACCTCCTAATCTGATCACATTGGGAATTAGGATTTCAACATAGGGATTTTACACAGCTGTCTACAGTATAGACTAAGCCCTTTTCACGGTGGGCATTGCAACCCAACTTCTTGTTCTGCCCAGAATCCTGGTTACTTTACTCTCCACATTTATGGGGAAGTGAGAAAACACCATGTCACATGTCCTACATACTTATCTCCATGTCAGAGTCTGTCTCCAGAGGAACTTGACCTTCCATTGGGTATAAGTAAGGATATGTCAAATCAACCTAAGGGACTTGAATTTCAAAAAATCCTGCATGCTAACATAGTATGTTAAAAGCCTCACATAAGGTTGCCGATCCCTCCACAGGGGTAATCAAAGTAAGCTAAATCTAGCAGCTTTAAAAGAACTCTGAGGAGTGCCTTATGGCACAGCCATAACAATCATGGTTTTTGTCCCCATTTCCACACTTGGGCATTTATTTTAGAAGACACGGAACAATGGGACAAGTTTTATCATCCCTGGTTTTTTACACTGCAGTACAATCAAAACTGTTAATTACACAGCTATCTTTTTAAAAATGATAGGCATTGTGACAGATTAGACAGCTAGATAATATTTTTTCACATCTGTATGCCACTTTATTTTTCAAAATCCTTCTTATGGGATATCCTATTTGATCTGTAACTGTGAGATGTAGGCAACACGAGGGTCCCCCTCTATTGTGTGATTAGCAGAAATATTTACAAAGGGAAATTATTTCCCCTAGGTAACTGGATGAGTAAATGCTAAACTGTGGTAATTCAAACCTTTAGTGATAGGAGTTGATGTATAAATAAACCAGTAAAAATTAAAGAAACATAAGTCTCAAACGAAGAAGTTTTTCCTGCTTTGGTGAAATCATTTGCTTATCTTCCCATAATAACTTTGGTTTTTTTAGATGGTGCTCTGCCCACCAAAAACCCAGCACACGAAAAGGGCCATTTCTAATCCTGCAGCCAGGAACTAAAGAGTGCAGCGGAGCCCAACATGCCTTTCTTCACAATTGCTTCTATCTTATTAAAATGCAAAAGAGAAGCTGGCTACCTTTAAAATGAGTTTTATAAAAACTGAGCATCACCCTCATCTGTAACTATTTTTGCTTCCAAGACCTCCAGACCTATTTAGCTAATTCAAAGGATTAACTGTTTCTGGATCATATGTCTCAGTAGTTAGAATGGCCAGAGTCTGATCTGGGTAAACCTCATTTCACTCAGAGGCAGGGAGAAATTTATTTATTCTTTTTTTTTTTTTCTCTAAATTCAGAAAAACTACTTACCTGCAGTAGTGATCATCAGTATATCCAATATTGGTTTTTAAAAAGGCATTTCTTTTTTTTTTTTTTAAAGATTCTATTTATTTACTTGACAAAGAGAGATCACAAGTAGGCAGAGAGGCAGGCAGAGAGAGAGGAGGAAGCAGGCTCCCCGCCAAGCAGAGAGCCTGATGTGGGCTCGATCCCAGGACCCTGGGATCATGACCCAAGCCAAAGGCAGAGGCTTAACCCACTGAGCCACCCAGGTACCCCTAAAAAGGCATTTCTTAACAGAGATAACAGTTTTCACACATCATAAAAAGAAGAAAAGAGAAAATCAAAAAAAGAAAAGACGTTGGTTAAGGTGAAGTAGAGAACTTTATTCTGACTTAGTGCTCTTTTCCATAGACCAGGAAGGCATCCCACATCTTTGAAAATTACTCCTCTCCAAATAAGGAAGCATAACAGGCAGCTTCTGTCTTCCCACTTGCTAACTTTCCTTTTCCTAATTTGGTTAATTATCAAATTATTTTTCTATAATGTGGGAACAATAATAATACATATCAGTTCAGTCAGGGTCAGTCAGGAAGAGGCGAACCATTCTAAGTATTTCAAATAGAGGAATTTAATGCAAAGAGAAGAGTAACAAAAGAAAATCCAGTACTGTGAGAAAACTAAACCTGCTGATTACATACCCTCCACTTTCTCCCCTTCTATACAGTGCACTATTTGTATACATGAGTTCATAAAATATGTTTTCTTCTATTTGGGACATTTTAGTTTAAACCCCAAAGAAACATTATTTAGGGCTTTTTAAATGGCAAGTTGTATTGTGAGTTTTTGCTGCACAGTTAACAATAACAACATCTCAGTGGCATACAGTAATAACCATTTATTGCTCTCTCTAGTGTGTGGGCTGGTCAGAGCTCTGATTCAGACTATGGGTCTGCTGTACCTGTCCCATTCTGAGGGTTCCCATGGAGAGGCAGAAGCTACCTGGGGGCACATTATTCTTATGACAGCAGTCCCAGCAGTGCAGACAGAAACACGGGACACCTCTTAATATCTAGAGGCGAAACTGGCACACTATCACTTCTACCTTCATTTTGCTGGCAAAATTCACCTAGTCAATCCCAACATCACTGGGATGGACAGGTGTGCTTTTCCCACAGGGGACTGCAAGTTTGCAGAAGAGTATTCTAGCCTACTACAAAAGAAAAAGAAGAAACACGGATGTTTTTAAAAGGTCGCACATAGAGAAAAAGAAAAAATGAGATAAAAGTAATCATTGCAAAGGTGGAACACACTTTAATGATGGAGAATTTGTTCCAGATATACAGCAGCTGAAGTACCAGCAGCTGGCTTCTGGTAACTGTGCTGGAGCATTCTGCTGTCATCGTGGGAGAGCTCACTGTTGCCTCTGCCTACGCAGTCTTGCCTCTGCATACTTCTCTTTGTTCTCCAGGTCTCCATCCCCCTCCTTCCTGGGCATCTGTGGCTCCTATGAACTAATAACTTGTGCTGTCTCAGATCTCGCCACCACATGGCTTCTATTTACTGCTTTCTCTCTGTGGGTCATTCCACTTTTTCTCTTGATTGATTTCCTTGGTTTCCTTATACATCGTTTATTCAAATTTGCTAGAAATGAGAATATTGGTTCAGCTTTTTACCAATTTTTATCACTTATTGGGTAAAGCTCAGAGATGGTTAACCAGCTGAGAATCATCTGACTTTACATGCTTATTTCTGGTCCAGCCTGTTGTATACAAGGGGGGTAGTCACATCATCTGAAGGACCTTTGCAATGCATCATTAATTGTCACTTTTTGTAGAGGTTTCAGATGTGTCGGTGTCTTTGAGAAGGGGGCTGTGGGCTTGTTGAGGAATTCTGAGACATCTTGGAAAGGAGTGATTTAACTGAGAAGCTCTGTGCTTGGTCTTCTGGTCTTAGGGTACTGCTAGAAATAAGGAGGAAAAGAAGGAAGGGAGGGAGGGAGGGAGTCTTGGACAATGGGGCTGAAAATGTCTCCCACAACTTACCATCTTCACTTAATTCTATGTTACTTCAGTCTTTCTCCCTTTCCCTCTCTCCTGAACACTTATGCACATAAAATATATTTATTTGGGAGACCCTTCCTATATTTGGGCAACCTTAAGGAGAGAAAGGTTTGAACCTCCAAGTATCCAATGTGTTTAGACAAAATAGCTCAATGGAGCATCTGGAATCCTTAGCTTGGGGATTTCTCTGACAATGGCTGCCTTTCTGCTCCCGATTTTTCCAACAATTCCTTTTGGTTCTTAACTGACAACATACTAATTGCTTCTCTCAGTGACTATTTGACTCTGTAATTCTGATTCCTGGTCCAACATTGGTCTCTTTCTCTGTATTTTCATAATTCTATAGCTGCTTTTCAGACATATCCACCTGTTAGTGAAGCAACTATTAGGCTCAGATGCTACCTTGTAGGACTTGTTGAACACCATAAATGAGAATAAACAAAACCAAAATTATTGCTATTGAACAATAAACAAAATGTTTGTGAATAATGTATCCCATTTATTTGAAAATTCTAGGAGAATTATCTGCAGTAAACAAATTGCCAAGTTTCAAAGTGCTGAAATATAAACATATTTAAACACATCTTGTTTGTAAAATAATGAGATTATGCCCAGTTACAATAATAAAGGCAATAAGGACGGTGCATTCTTAGGTGATTTTATGTGCCAGAAACTCTGCTTACCCTTCTGGTACATGATCCTACTTAATCCTCCCATGACATGTGGTGGTACCTGTCTTTCTCATCCTAAGGCTATTGTACGTGAAACAAAGTTAGAAAGTATGTCAGGTCTACTAGGTGGCAAAGCTAGGAACATATGGGTGTTTAATTATCACTTTGATTTAACAGATGATTGAATAAATGAATAAATGAATTCTTGAGTATGCCCAAAATACAGCGTTTAAAGAGACAAGTGCTGGCATGTATACCTGAGAAAATTCTAGGGGTCCTGAACGTGAGACTATGGAATCTTTTATAATTGTTAGACAACATTTAGAAGGTTTTTGAGCAGTAAAGTAACACCCTCAACATTTTTCACTGAATAACCAGAGAGTGTCATAGTGTATGTCCTGAGACAAAGAGAGACTTGAGCCAGTGGAGTCAGCTGAGAAAGTTTTTCAGAAATCGACAGGACAGTAAAGGGTCTACACCACAGTGGCAGCAGTGAAACTAGAAAGGGTAAGTGGAATGTGACAATTTTGCACAGCATCAGTCATTCCCAAAACTGGTTAACCCTTTAGACACAGCAGCTAAGGGAGATGAAGGAGTTAATAGCACTAAAACTGTCTTCTGTGTAAAAAGCATTTCAAGACATTCTATTGCTTTAGGGCCATAATTTTGAATATTAATTATATTTGTTACACTGTGAGGCATTTGCTTATCTGGCAAGAAAATACCCAAATGCCTATAAACTTGTGATTTGGCCAGGACCAGCTTATTTTTTTAATATATTATTTTATAATTTAATTTATTATCCTTTGGGGGAAAAGTCTTTATAATTATAGTGCTACATACATATTAGTTATTACTTTTACCACTCTCTACTCCTGACCCAGTGAATACGCTGACAAAATGCGCTCAGTAAGTGTTAAAATGAACAAGCGAGCGAAGAAATCTCATCCCGTACACAAAGTAACTGTCTGAGAAAGATGGAAACTTGAGTTTCCTTTCATGACCTGGGAGATAGTTTGGACAAGTTGCTTCTGTTTCCCTGCTCGGCATGTGACCTGCCAGGAATTAACCCCGGGTTAGCTTTCTCCGAATTAATGTTTCACTTAAGTGTAACATCGTGCACTTAACATCGTGCACGATGTTGTTTGATTAAGAGGAAGGATATCAGGGCGCCTGGGTGGCTCAGTGGGTTAAAGCCTCTGCCTTCAGCTCAGGTCATGATCTCAGGGTCTTGGGATAGAGCCCCGCATCGGGCGCTCTGCTCAGCAGGGAGCCCGCTTCCCTTCCCCTCTCTCTGCCTGCCTCTCTGCCTACTTGTGATCTGTGTCTGTCAAATAAATAAATAAAATCTTAAAAAAAAAAGGAAGGATATCTTCATCAATCCACTAATAAACAATAACTACATTTTAAAATTCAGTCAGATAAGAGGACAAAAAGGAAAAAAGAGGCAGTCCTCGGGTGGCTCAGGACTGCAAGTATTCACCTCATGTCGGTGTAAAATATGCTGCTTCGTCTCACGCTATTTTGTTGGAATGAGAACAGTGGGAGATGCGTCCCCCTCAGCTCTGACATATCATGGCAGATGTTCACCTGAGTACACTCCAGGTGAGAACCTTAACCACCTGCAGCTGAGTAAGTGGCGGAGCACCCGGCTGAGAATTACAACTGCTGCTCGTGTCTGAGGGGACTCCTGCCTACGTACCAATTCAGAAACAGATAAGCAAAACAGAAGCCCTTGTCTAATAGGTGATTGTCCAAATTAAAGAATCTTTTTTTGGAAATAATGACATTCCATAGTCCACAGTCTGTATGCAGATGCTTGGTGTTTATTGTGCTCTTTGAAATGGGCATTCTGCCCTCCCCTCCCCAAAAATCTGTGTTTCTAGAACCATGATGATATT
>ML107832.1:0-47343 GCA_003697995.1 Taxidea taxus jeffersonii
TTTTTTTCCATAACATTACAAATTTCTTGGCATAATTTTAATGTTTTCATACTATTCTAATGCCTAACTAATACATATAATTCTTAATCCACAAACTAGGGTATGCAAGAGGCTTGTAGTTTTTTTTTCCTTCTAGATCTAAGAGACTGCTAGGGAAAATGACACTCAGTTTCTCAACTATAGCTTTCTCTTTCCAGGGTCTGGCAAAGGTCCTGTAGTGTGAGTGTGTGTGTTTGATGGGGGAGGTTACATAGCACTATGGAGGTCCCCCAGTTATGAAGTCCTGTGCCCTCACCACTAACAGCTCATTATTAAGCCATCATGATCCTGCAGTTTTTGATGGATATGTGCCTTCACTGCCTGTGGAGCATAAGAATCCTGTCAGGTCTGTCTCATCTGGATCTCGGCATTGATCCACCGAATGAATAACACTTTGTCCTGGCAAGCAACCCGCTCCCATAGGCCTATCTTAGTCCGGCCTCGGATAGGTCTCCCTTATGCTGCCAGCATCTCACAGGTTGCGAAGGCATGCTTCTCTCTTCCATTCCCACCCACAGGGGCACTTGGTCTAATCTCAGTCTTCCACAAATGTGAGGAAATCAGATTGTCTGTAAGTACTATCTGCCTCTGGCCCTCTGAGACCTGTCACTGGAGGCAACCAAGGGGCATACAGTGCCTGGCCATTTGGAGAGAGTGGTAGAGGAAGGGACACAAAGCAGAAATCCATAATGGTGTATGTTTTTCTGCCCTGTTGTGTAGGATTATCCTGGTTATGCTGTAGTTGGCTAACCATCTCCCTTTCTCAGACAGTTGTTCATTACTTTTTTCAGTGTTAGAAATAACAATGCAGTGAACGTTTTTATGCATAAACTTTTTTCTCTGTTTATGACTTCCTTAGGGGGAATTTTTTAAAATAACATTGCTGGTTGTGACATTTTATTTTTTTTTCAATGACTTCTTACACACTATATAGCCAAAATACTTGCCAACATGAAAATGAAAACTGAATAAGAACGTTGTGAGGGGTACAGTTGTATAGTGAATAGAGCAGGTTTTCAAAGTCATTCCCCTTTTTTTCATTTCAAGTTTTTCTAAGATGGTGAGTATTGGAGCATTCCTAATGGTTATTTTTAATAATTTTTTCCAATTTCACCAAACCTACTGACTGAGCACAGTGAGATACTTGAGAGGGGCCTGTGTGTTCAGTGGATGATTTAGTGGCACTGTTGTGTTCAGACTGAAAAGTAGCTCTTCTGTGGGCGATCACTCCTTTGGTTTTGCCTGTTTTAGATGGGGCCCCATCTGTGCACCTCTCTACACATTTTCCTCTAGTCATTACCACTGAGAGTTCTTAGCTAGCTTGACGTTATTAGTTATTTGTGATCAAACGCTTTGTAAGTTAACATGTGTCACAGATGTGTATAAGTAAATACAAATAAAAATCAACACAATTGTTAACATCTATTTACTCTCAGCCAGCTATAATGGGGAAAATCAGAATGACCTCTCACCAATTGTTAGTAGGTTGAGTTGCACCCTGCCAAAATTCATATGTTGAAGTCTCAACCCCTCAATACCTCAAATGTGACCTTATTTGGAAATAGTCATCACAGATGTAATTATTAATATGAATTCCTATTGGAGTAGGGTGGGCCCCTAATCCAATAGGACTGGTGTCCTCAAAAATGGGGAGGTTGGGACACAGACATAAGCATACAAAGAGAATACCATGTGGACCTGGAGGCAGATCAGAGTGATACAGCAGGAGCCAAGGGTTGCCAGTAAACCGCCTGAAGCTAGGCCAGAGACCTGGAGCCCTCTTTCTCAACAGTATTTGACTCTCTGAGGAGCCAACCCTGATGACAACCTTGGTCTTGGATTTCTGGCCTCCAGAACTATGAGACGATACGTTTCTGTTGTTTAAGCCACCAGTTCATGGTACTTTGTTATGGCATTTTCAGCAAACTAATCCATCAGTTCAAGAAAGTTTTACAGTAATCTCCCCCGCCCCTTTAAGTTGGTTGCTCCTTTTCTTTGTCATCTAGAACAAATTATGATCACATCAGTGCCCAAGTCTCTGCTATGTGCTATTCCCCATTTATGTTCATTCTGATACTGTCCTTGAAGGCTGCTTTATGCAATTTTTTATGTGCTTGGTGCTTTCTCTAAATCAAAAAACCTTTTATTTTAACTATAGGTGTTTCTGGTATTCTTCATAATTTTCCTGATGGCATATATGACCTCTGTGATAAGGTCAGTTAGGACATTTCATGACTTCTGGTTGTTGCAAATTCACCTTACTGTTTTGGGTGTTCTACCTTGTTTCAGTATCACATTTCCATTTTTCATTATCAAGGCATATTCTCAATTGAAAATTTAAAATTATTTTGATTTTTGAAGTATAACAGTCAAAAACAGAAGCAAAACATTGGTTTTTATCTAGTTTTTATAAACTCGTTTTGCAGAAAGTTAGCTGTGTGGGCATCTTAGAGGATGGGCCCTGAAATCACTAATTCTAGCTTTCTGATTCCTTTGGACTAGGACTGGTCCAGTGGGGCAGGGTCCTGGTACTGGTTACAGTCTGTTCGTGCCACAGAAATGTTCATTTCACTTTGGAACAGCTTTCACACTAATACTAATACTGCCTTGCTATTCCCAATTTTACTTATACCAGCTGGGTGGGGTTTTTTAAGTTCCTACTTAAATTCTAATTAGTTAACATATAGTGTAATATTGGTTTTAGGAGTAGAATTTAGTGATTCATCAGTTATATTTAACACCCAGGGCTTATCACAAGTGTTCTCCTTAATACCCATCACCCATTTAACCCATCCTCCTGCCTACTCCCCTCCAGCAACACTCTGGGTTTAGGTTTAGCTGTACACACACAAAATAGTGGTTTAAATAAGATTTCCTTCTCATGTAAAAGGAGATGGCTGGGGCTATTGGTGGCTCCCAGGTTCAGAGATTGATGGAAATTTAGGGTCCTCTGAATGGGAAGTAATCAGAGAGGGAGACAAATCATGAGAGGCTCTTAACTATAGGAAACAAACTGAGGGTTGCTGGATGGGGGAGGTGGGTAAGGGATGATTGGGTGATGGGCATTAAGGAGGGCATGTGATGTGATGAGCACTGGGTGTTATATGCAACTGATAAATTATTGAACGCTACCTCTGAAACTAATGATGTACTATATGTTAGCTAATAGAATTTAAATTTAAAAAAATTACAGTCCTCCCAACTTTCATTCTCCTATCACTAGGGAGATTTTAAGGAGACTTTCTAGAAGTTCCCAGCAATAGTTCCTCTCATGTCTCATTAGATACAACTTAGTCACATGGTCCCATCCGGCTGCAAAAGAGACTTGGAAGTGTCCTTTGGATAGGCAGGAGTGTGTGCAGTATAAAATCAATTATGTTACTATTAATTATCCACCTGTGATACAGAAATGCCAAATTTTCTGTCTGTTCTCAGCATATAATTTTTTTTTTAATTCTGGAGGTTTTTTAAAATGAAATATACACGAAATTAGTACATTTGGAAAAGTAAGTTTCCATAGATTTTACTTGTGGTGTTGTCCAAAAACGAGAGAACAAACAAACAAATAAACAAACAAAAATCCACACACAAAAGGAGTCCTTTGGAAAATAACTAAAACTTCTTCCAAAGTTGAATAGAATTGATATCCCATGAAGGTGTAGCTCCATATCCCTTGGCTGTCTTGTATTCCACTGTACTGCATGTCCTTTGGGAAACCAGTATCCCAGGGTGAGAAGAAAGGCTTTCAAGTCAAATGGCAGCATTATCCTGGCCTTGCTGTAGATATGTGATGTTTTGACTTGGATATTTTGCCATAGATAGTACCATACCAAGGACAGTTTAATAGCTATTTTAATACAGGTGTTTTGATACAAATCAAAATAAGCAACTATGTTGTTGATAACTACTGCTAACCAACTTTGATGTATATTCTTCCAAATTTGATAAATGGGAGGGGCATGTATTTTCATATGGGTATCACCTAAGTATTAAGAAAAAAGACATTCCCAGGGGAATTCTGCCTTTTTTGTCCTTAAAGTCAAAGGGGGTGTCTATATATTTATGAAAAAGACAGTTTTTCATAGGATTTCTATAAGTTTTGCGTAAGTGTGGAAGAAAAATCAGGTTTAAGCTGTTACTTAGAAACCTCGTAGATACGTCATATATAACTTTCATCCTGGAAATAGCTTTAATCTGTAAAAATTTACTACTTGTCATGTATTTATTTTTTTAATTAGAAGAATTACCTTGGCCCTTAAATGTAGTGTTTCCACTTGAAAGTTGCTGTCACTTCTGTGCTTTCCCTTATGTTGATGATGTTGATGCATGTAGCCTGCTGAGGGGACTTTCCCAAACCTTGATTTGACTGATTCTTTTCATGTTGGGACAGGCTTTTCTCAGTCATTTTAGTTTTTCTCTTAACCCATCTTTTTTTTCATTAAGAAAATTCTAAAGAGTATTAGATACAACTTTAACAAGTAGCAGAATGACTTTTTTTTTGTTTTAACTTTTGCACCTATCGAGAAACCTAATGAATGTCAAAGGTTAGGATTAGATCTACTTTCTATTGACCAGTTTTGGAGAATGTATGTATCTCATTTATATACCATGAGTGGACTTCTGAATATAAAGTGAAACAGGTGAAGAGAAGTGTTAGTATTTTCCATGAATATATACATATGCCTAAAACCTGAAGTTTTTTATTTTTAAAGGCTGGTAGCTTTTTCTTTGGTCTTTATTTGCCAAAATCAGAGAAAGAAAAATATTATTAACAATATATAAAAATTTCATATGCAGTAAAAAAAAAAATTATACTGTGGTGTCTAGGTTAGGCTGCCTCTGCTTGTGACATGAAGGGCATTGTTTTCTGAGACGCCGTGAGATTGGAGGCGGTGGAAGAGCCCAAAGGAACCTCTGTGAAACACCGGGTTATAAATTGATGATGGAGAGCTTGTTATTTCGTTGGGACTTTGGGTGGGCCAGTTGTGGATCTAGGCTGTATTTCATAATGTTCATGAGCTGAAGACTCATAAATTTTGTAACTATAACTGTCTGGTTTATAAATGCCCATTGAGAGTGAATCGGATCTTATGTATGTTGTGGGGCTTTTGCGAGGATTAATTAACTAGTACTTGCTGAGTTTTATGAAGATAAAAAGCACCTGTAGATGCTGGGAGGCATACTTTTCCCACTTAACACCAAAATATTTTTTAGATAATGAGAGATTAACCTTAGTAATTCAAATTTTAGTTTATCCATTTTTTAAAATTTGTCCTCAAATTAGTATTGTGGGGATGTTTGCATTGTTGGAACATGGTCTCCCTGGCTAGTCAGAAATAGATAAGAGATGATCAGCGACCAAGCATGCAAAAGTAGGAGGTAATCACAGAATGAAAAGCCATCAGGTACCACCCTGTGACTTAGGAATCAGGTTAGACTAATGAGTTAAACAAAATTTAAGATGAAAGCCAATTAACAGATTAAAATTCATGAAGAATCATTTTAATCTTCTGCTTGTTAGTTGAATGAATTGCTGACTTTAGAATTGGTCAGAATTCAAATCCAGTCTTCTCCACCTTGGGCAAGTTATGTAAACTATAAGATATGGAAGTTTTTATATAAGTTATATATGTTTTATAATTTTTTCAGGACTTGCTTGAGGCTAGTGTATGTAAATCTGCCAGTGTACTACTTAGTACATGAGAGATGTTCAGCAAACAGTAGTTCTCTTTCTACCTCCTTCTTTTTATTTTACTTAGAAGATTACCCTTTACCGAGAAATCTCTTGTGATGCCAAGTTGGTATTGTGGAAGGAAAGGAGATGAAGTGGTAGAATAAGGAACCAAAAAGTGTAGTCTCTGTAAGCATCTATACACTCTAGATGCTTACAGAGAAGGAAATCCTGATAGGTCCTGATAAGGACAATTCTAATCCATGCATGTTGTGTGGGACGTGAAGCTGGGGCTCCTCCAGGATGCATAGTCTCTCATTTCCTCATTTTTGTGCCTGGTCACCAGGCCCCTTAAAGGGGTTTGCATTTTTGACGCCTGATAGACCTTCATCACCTCATCTTATTTTCTAATCTTTTATCAATTTAAAGATTTTACATTTCTTCAGGTACAGAGAATGAAAGGGGAAAGCATAAAAACTAGCTGTATTATCAAGCAGTCCAGCAGAAGTGTGGTTGGAGGTTGGCTGAGACTGTGTGCTAAAGTTCAGTTTGAAATGGAATGCTTTGGGTATTAGAAAACCCAGGGTTATCATTTGTACTCTACCATTTATTGGCTTTGAGGCCTCAGCTAAATTCTTTGAGCCAGCACAGTGCCTGGCTCATTGGTGGTAGTTAACCTGTTGTTAGTTTACTCCCTTGCATTGAGAATTAGAATATAGTTCTGTATTAATGATGTCCTCTCTGCTCTTCAGACTAATGGATACAAATTTAAAAATATGGATTGGCTGTGTGGGTAATTCCTGAAAACCGAGGACAGGTACCTTGGTTGCTATTACTGGGGAGAAGACTTCGTCTTTTGGGGATGGGAGGTGAATGGAGTCTACTCCTATTCCCTTTACACTGTCCAAAGTTGTCATCATTTCTGTTTCTTTAGCAGAGGAGACAAAGAAAAATGCTAGGGTGTACTTAAAAGGCAGGGCCTTGGCTCTCTGTCTTTTCTTCCGTGGGAGGATATTTTGTGACCTCCTTGCAAGAAAGAAGTAGAATTTGTAGAACATTCAGGTGGTAAGCATTCTTGTGCCACAAGAATGAATGCTTCTCTTTCTCTTAAGTGTATCTTTCTTCCCGTGCTGATGCTTCTGCCTTCAATTTCTCCCCTCCTTCTACAGTGGGAAGCAGAATGTCAGTGTGTAGCCCTGCAGTGCCACTGCCCTATGCCAGCTTTGGCTGCTATAGGCAGAAAGGGCAGTAAAACAATTCAGTCATCCCACAGCTGCTGCCACCTCTTTCTCCATCACTCCAGTCACTTCTATAGCAAATGCAGCCCTAGCTAAAAGTGGCAGAGCCTTGGCAGGAAGCCAGTGTCGGAATAAATACCCATAGCTGTTGGGGCCCCCTGTTGCCCCTGGAAAAGGACAAGCTGGGGCATATATTAAGGCAAGAAAGGAAAACTGCAAAGATCAAAATCGCCTCACAAGAAGGAAGAGGCTTTAGGGGCTGGAGCTGGAAAAACACTTGGCCATTAACATGTTGGTTCACATGCTTCTGCCTGGCTAAGCTGCATAGCTCTGCACGCAGGTGGGAGCGTGTATGTGAGAGGAAGCATGTAAAAGAAATGGAGAGAATGCAGTGAAGGCTAGCAGGTTGTCTGTGCTGAGAGATGAGACCATTTCCGTAAGACTAATAGACAAACACTTGGACTCCCGTCACAGATCACACCCACTCTGCCCCTTGTCTAGTTGGATCCATTCCTGTGCCTTGCTTTTTCTACTCCTTTGGTGAAGTCAGTATCAGGATGGTGTCACAGAAGGGACTTTGGGAGCTTCAGTGCCCTGGAGTTATGGGCTAATTACGGACTGTAGGGAGAATAGGAGATCTGAAAACCATCAGTGTAGCGTGTTTGGAGGTGCTCCAGACTGTAGTCATGTCTTTGCCATAATACTAGCCCCCAGGATCCTACAGTTCTCTCAGGGATCACTGTGGTGAGTTTGAAAGATGCATGGGACTGTCCGTGATTAGGGTGTTTTCTGGTTTGGGGATTTTTTTGTTTTGTTTTTTGTTTTTAGATTGAGGCTTTAGAACGTTGAACTTCAATTTAAAGATTCACATATCTTCAACCAGGTGAGCTACATATCCTTAATTTGAAATGTACTTTTCTCTTTCTTCTACTTTTTGGATGTCTAGGAATTGAGATCTTCCCTTCAGTCAGTAAAATAGAGACTCCTTTCTGCATCAATCAGTGCTCACATAAACCATCAGTAATGACAAAGAAGTGAGGAAATTAGATATTTTTATTTATATTCCTATTGAACTGCACTGATTGTTGAAGATTAATGCCCTCACCCAACTGGCATCTTCTTCTAGTTTAATTTTAATTTCTTCCCACTAATGGAGCTGCTGCTTCTTTTTTTAAATTTATTAATATATATTGTATTATTTGTTTCAGGGGTATGGGTCTGTGATTCATCAGTCTTACACAATTCATAGCACTCACCATAGCACATACCCTCCCCAGTGTCCATCATACAACCATCCCATTCATCCAGCCCCCTCCCTTCCAGCAACTCTCAGTTTGTTTACTGAGATTAACAGTCTCTTATGGTTTGTCTCCTTCTCTAGTTTCATCTTGTTTCATTTTTCCCTCCCTTCCCCTCTGATCCTCTGTCTTGTTTCTCAAATTCCTCATATCAGTGAGATCATATGATAATTGTCTTTCTTCGATTGACTTATTTTGCTTAGCACAATACCCTCTAGTTCCATCAGCATCATTGCACATGGCAAGATTTTGGTGGCTTTTTTGATGGCTGCATAATATTCCTTTGTATGTATATACCACATCTTTATCCATTCATCTGTTGATGGACATCTAGACTCTTACCATAGCTTGGCTCTTATGGACATTGCTGCTATAAACATTTGGGTGCACACGCCCCTTTGGATCATGGCATTTGCACCTTTGGGGTAAATACCCAGTAGTGCAATTGCTGGGTCATAGGATAGCCTATTTTCAACTTCTTGAGGAACCTTCATACTGTTTTCCAGAGTGGCTACACCAGCTTGCATTCCCACCAACGGTGTAGGAGGGTGCCCCTTTCAGTGGAGCTGCTTCCTCTTTCAATGGAGCTGAAAATAATAGAACTGAATTATCAGACAAAAGTAATTCTTACTCAACTATGACTTTATCTTAGATAGTAAATCTATAAAGAAGTAATTAGTATTTTAGATCTGTTTAAGTTATGCTTTATGAATATAATGTTTTCTAGTGGTATTTTATTACTGAGCTTTCTGTCTTCCAGTCATTTTTCTTTTTGTATTAATTTACAAAGCAGATATTCTTTTAGAGTATTTGAATATTAAAATACTTAGTTTGAGCATTAGACAGTTGGGATTTCTCAGCACTGGCCTAGTCTCCCTTCTTGAAAGGTGAACATTGTTAGTAGCGGTGAAGCTTCATTGTCACAGAGATTAACTTTTGTCAGTCCTTGTTCTGAATGTGTTGTTTAAATCTCTTTGTTTCATAAACAGTTGGGGTCAAAATATTTCAAATCCTGAAAGAAAAAAACAAGACAAAAACCTGAGAATCTCAAGTCTTTGAAAGATTGATGTGATGGGTAATAATAAAACCCTTTCCTGGACCACCTCCAGCTGTGTGTAACCTTCTATTCTTTAAAGAACTCTCTCATCTTGGTATAGTAATTCTGGAAAACTTGAAGTTTATAAAGGTACTTTGAAAAAGATACATTTTAAAAATGAAACATCTGTAGTTCTTATGACAGCCTGAGTCCGGTGATCTTGCCTCTTGCTGGTTGACGTTCACATCTACAGTGAATTATACAGTAGAAACTAAGTGTATTTTTGAGGATCAAATTTACCCACAAACTTGTGATTCACCGAACAAAACAAAATAAAACTAAAATCTTGAATCTTAAACCTTAGAACTAAAACAGGATTTTTTTTTTAAGATTTTATTTATTTATTTGACAGAGAGAAAGAGATCACAAGCAGGCAGACAGAGAGAGAGGAGGAGGCAGGTTCCCTGCTGAACAGAGAACCCGGTTCGGGGCTTGATCCCAAGACCCTGAGATCATGACCTGAGCTGAAGGCAGAGGCTTTAACCCACTGAGCCACCCAGGCACCCCAGAACTAAAACAGGATCTTGATAAATGCAGCCAAACTGGTACATGTATGTATCTCCTAGTTACAGACAAAATGAAACAAGATCTTAGATACCATATACTACTGTAAGGATTCACCTGTGACTATATTAAAGGATTATCAATCATTATAGGTAGGGGGAAGTATTTGTTTTTTTGTTTTGTTTTTGTTTTTGTTTTTAAGATTTTATTTTTACTATTTATTTGACAGATAGATCACAAGTAGGCAGAGAGGCAGGCAGAGGAAGGGAAGCAGGCTTCCTGCTGAGAAGAGAACCTGATTCGGGGCTCTATCCCAGGACCCTCGGATCATGACCTGAGCCGAAGGCAGAGGCTTTAACCCACTGAGCCACGCAGGTGCCCCAGGTATTTGGTTTTGTTTACACAACCACTGGGGGAAGACTTCCTTTACCATTTGCTAGCAGCTTGCTTACTTAACAGCGGGAGTAGAAGTCTAGGTTGGTTCTCCCTGATGAATAAATTATCCCTTGTTTAAATCTGTTTTGATCTTACCCTTTTCATGCTTAGCACACTCAATAGATGACAGTCATGTGTGTGAAAAATCCAAATCTGCTGCTGTCATGAGAGGATACCTATGCAATACCTCATGCAGAGTTACTGTACTTAACATGGCCTGACTTTCTGCCTGCCATTAAGTCCAGTCATCTCTTTCTCATCGATTCATGTGTTGTGATATCTCTGTTTTTAGAGGGGAGGCAAACAATAGGCACAATGAACTAGAGATTAAAAAAAAAAAAGAGGTTAAAACACGCATATACACAGAGGCTGCTTTGCAACTTTAGTTACTCAGTCTGCTTACTTTTCTCCTACCTCTTGTAATTTTAGGGAATTGCAATATATAGGGAAGACATCATTTTGTGGATAAAGATACCAAGACCCAAGATGTCCTGCTCAAGGTTACAAAGTTGTTTGGTAGCAAAGCCACGGGATATTTTGTATGATGAGATTTTGTGTTCATGACTGAGCCCCTCCCTAATGTATGCATACACCCTTCCATATTCCTTGCTTAGGCACAGCAGCAGACCTCATGATGCTTGTGTTGGATAATTATCCTGGTAAATTTGTGCTTAAGTGAATGGTTCTGTAATCTGGAGATGGCTCGGCAAGATAATACTGATTTTCTTTCTCATGCCCATGTAATATTTGAAGTTAATATTTGATGTTAACTTCAGAGACAGAGACAGAAGCCTCTGTCTTTGGCTTCCAATATTTTGCACGTCTTTCATTTGCTGGTCTGCGGCAATTAAAAAATAACACGACTTGCACAGTGGTTGTGAAGGCAGCTAGGATGATTCTTCACCCAGTTAAAGATAGCTATCTTGCTTGGAGTCAACACTCTTTTCTCTGGCCAGTACTGGAGCATATAGGAAAATGATGAGCTGATGGTAGATGCTGGTCTCACCAGCTGGTTGTCATTCTGCACTGAGATTTAGATTTGTTCT
The DNA here is from genome assembly GCA_003697995.1 of Taxidea taxus jeffersonii. Classification (NCBI taxonomy): domain Eukaryota; kingdom Metazoa; phylum Chordata; class Mammalia; order Carnivora; family Mustelidae; genus Taxidea; species Taxidea taxus. The sequence continues at coordinate 11,328 of ML107832.1, forward strand.
TGTCAGAGCTGTGTAGACTTTGGAAGTCAGTAATCTGTGCGATGGAAACAAATCCAGACATTTTAAATTGATAAAGTTTAGAAAAACCTTAGGCTTGAAGACTTTTTAAAAAATGAGATAGGTGTAATTTTTGTTCTTCCTACAGATCCATCAGGCTTTATTTTTTACCATAACTCCTCTCCTTCATTTGTACATGTATTTAAGACAATGCCTAAGTGATTTATGATGTATCTCTCAAGGAAAATTAAAACTAAATAGCTTTTTCTTTGGGATCATTTTTGGGCATCATCAAATCCCCATACTTCCTCTCTACATCTTCGTTATAACCATGTCAGTTGTATTTTCTTTTAGGTAGCTTCAATCTTTTTAGGACTTGTTCAAAATAGGTACAAAATAACCTGGTTTAGTTATACTTCATTGGGTGATGACAGTTATGAAGAAAATGATAAAATGATAATGTCTTCATTTTTATAACTGGAAATTTTTAAACTACTCTTTCTGCCACTCAAGTAACTCTTTTTTGAGACTCTTTTAAATATGAAGATTAAATTTCTTATGTCTTAAGTCAGTAAATTCCTAAACAGTAATAGGACTATGATTTCCCTTTAAAAATTCTAATAAAGAACATTTTATTTTTAAGTGAAATAATGGAACCCAGAATGCATTATTTTTGTAAAATAATGTGAAGCATAAATACATAGTATCAAATTAGAGCCATATCCATAAATCTTAAAAATCTATATAACTAAGCATAATTTTGTCTAATTATAAAAATTTCCTGGGTGCCTGGGTGGATCAGTCAGTTAAGTGTTTGCCTTCAGCTCAGGTCATGATTTCAGGGTCATGGGATCCAGCAGGGAGCCTGCTTCTCCTTCTGCCTGCTGCTCCCCTGCTTGTGCTATTCCTCTTTCTTTCCCTCTCTCTCTCTCTCTCTCTCTCTGTGTTCAGATAAATAAATAAAATCTGTATAAAAAATTCCTTCTTGATGCAAATTGAAAAGAGAATTTCACAAATACCCATTTCTTATAATTCTTAGTGACACTTTACATGATCAATTATACCAATTTCTTTATCCCCTCCCTTTTGTAAATGGATAAGATAATATTTTCCCCTAATGTTCCATGAGAATCGTTACTTGTAGTAAGTCAGTGCCTTACAGAAATTTGTTTATAGCAAATTAAAGCAACATTTACGTGGGTCCTGACTTTCCAGAAAGTAAATAATCTAATATTCCCCCTTAAAAGAGGGATTAAAAATAACATATGTTCACTATGAATATATAAATAAACTTTATTTTAAATTATTATACATAATAACTATGTAAAACTAAGACAAATTAATATTTAAACCACACCAAAGACAATCACTATTAAATATTTTATATATTCTCTCCTAATCATTTCTCTGTGTGTGTACTACTTCACATATATTGAATGCAAATGAGATCATGTCTTACAAGTGTTTTTTGCCTTTTTCAGTTAGCATATCATAAGCATTTTTAACATGGAAAACTTTTTTAGTGCTTGAAAAAGTTTGCAACCTATATCACATATCATATGTTTACATTTTCTTTTTTTGACATTCAAGTTTTTGTTGAATTTTTCCCCATAAATCCTGTAATGTGCATATTTGTACCTAAATCTTCAATCCAAATTCTGACAGTTTAAGTAGAATTCCAAAAAGGGGGATTATAAGGTCAAAGAGTAAGAATTTTTTAAAGTGCAAGTCATAAAACTTTTTAAAAATGTAGTAAAACTTACTGTCAGCACAAATTTTCAGTTCTGTGAAAGCAAAATGTCCATAAAAGCTACATCATAAACATTTTTCCGAAGGTATTGTAGGACCTTGCAGTCTGAGGTTGTCATTATAAAGCAACGTGACATATTGGTTGGGTAGACAGTGAGGGGTTCAGAATTTTCCAGAAGAGTTTATTTTCATCTGGCTCAAGTTGTACTGAGGTTTGGACAGTGGGGAATAACAACTGCACAGCGTGGCTTAGGGGTGACACTGCAGGTCGTTTTGCATGACAGGTGGGCTCAGGCCTAGTGACAGCTTCAAGCCACTGAGTGTGGTTGTGGTTTGCCGTGGAATGCAAACCCGGGGACAGCCGGCCCTGGAAGACCCTGTTTGGCTTCGGGAGTAGTCAGCAGCTCACGGTGACTGAATCGTGAGCCATGATGTAGGAGGAAATCAAGTGCTGGCCCTAACTATTCTGGTCCCCTGGCATACTGCAAAAGCTGTTTTTTTTTTAAAATAAATCCTCATAGAAACTTTGATACTGTCAAAACATTGGTTATTTAAAACTTCTATTTGCCTGAATTGTAGATAATCAAGAGTTTTCAACATTAGAAGTACATAATTGTCATTTATTGTATGTTTGTAGAATGCTGTTTTCAATGTTCGAATTTTACATGAGCTATTTTACATTTCTTTCACTGTATAAAACACTCAAATTGTTTACCATGTTAATTAAAGATTCTGTGTAATTACTGGATTTATGTTTTCTTAGTTATGAGAACATTATGGTAGTTTATTTTGATAGCAGAAATAGTTTATTCCTGAAACCAGTACTATACTATATGCTAACTGGAATTTAAGTTAAAACTTGGGAGGGAAAAAAAAAAAAGAGCATAACATTTGCCCATTGTTTTTACAAATAAGTTATAAAGGAAGGCTTTAAATTTTAATTTTTCTTTTAAAGTCTTCTGGATTTAGGGGTGCCTGGGTGGCTCAGTGGGTTAAAGTCTCTGCCTTTGGCTCAGGTCATGATCCCAGGGTCCTGGGATCAAGCCCCACATCGGGCTCTCTGCTCAGCAGGGAGCCTGCTTCACTTTCACTCTCTGCCTGCCTCTCTGCCTACTTGTGATCTCTGTCTGTCAAATAAATAAATAAAATCTTTAAAAAAAAATCTTCTGGATTTAATTAGTTTTCACCTCAGAACCTGTGTAGACATTAAGATACTTCCCACAATGAATTATCCTTTTTAGGAAATTCTAAAACTATTTGTAAAGGATTATTAGTAACCTTACATCATGTTTAAAATATGGACATGCAGGTAGTTTTACAGTGTTTCAGTATTAAAGTTTTACAGTGTTACAGTATTAAAATACTGTATGGAATGTAGGGCTGTAGGTACTCAGTTTTCATTACTGTATAAACTGTAAATATAAACATAAAATACAATTTTATACGCACTAGACCATTAATGGGGGAACATAAAACTATGTGCATAATAAACTCAACATCTTTTCCACAACTGAGACTGAATAAAGCTCTTAAATGTAACAAGTTCTCGTATTTTAAACATGGTTATAGATCTGAAAGAATGATAATATTTTTCACAGAACTAAAAAATGGCCATGTTTAATACTGTGCTAAAAATGGTGCGCTTGCCTCTGACACTGTGGTGATTTCTGGTGAAGTGTAGAAAGGTGGATGCTTCATCTCCCTCATGTCACTCTTGCTCTTCCCTTTCATTTCCACCTCAAACTATGTGATCCTATTACCTTTGAAGATCTCCCCCCCCCCGCCCCGACCCCGCACCCCATACCCCTGCCCCAGTCCTTTTGTTTATTTTCACAGAATCCACTTTTAGTAGCTCTCATTCGAGTTTGTGATTCCTTAGTTAGATTTGAAACTGTATCGAGCACTTGCTCTTACAATAAATATACACCTCTTTCAGATAGGAGTCGGAATATTTGCAGCTTCTGTAAATGAGACCCTTCCATTACCTGCTTTCCTCCTAGAAAAAGTATAAGGCACAGGTATATTAGCCATTTTCATAAAGCCTGGAAATGTGTGCTAACAAGAAAGGCTTGCTGTAGGATTCGAGGATCCTAGTTTTTACTCTTGAGCTTAGCAAGAAAATTACTTCACCTGGGGGTACCTTTGCCATCTTTGCAAGACAGAATACATGCAGGAAAGGTAAAGCTAGGCTGCAGTACATAAGGTCAAAGCAAATATTACTCAGCCATGAGGATGAACACTCACCATTTACGTCGACATGGCTGGAACTGGAGGGTAATAATTATGCTAAGTGAAATAAATCAATCAGAGAAACACAATTATCATATGGTTTCACTCATATGTGGAACATAAGGAATAGTGCAGAGGATCGTAGGGGAAGGGAGGGAAAACCGAAGGGGGGGAAATCAGAGAAGGGAATAAACCATATGAGACTCTTGACTCCGGGAAACAATTTGGGGGTTGTGAAAAGGGAAGTGGGTAGGGGAATGGGGTAACTGGATGATAGATGAAAAAGAAGGCACATGATGTGATGAGCACTGGGTGTCACACTCAACTAATGAATCATTGACATTACATCAAAAACTTATGTCTTAAATTTTGGCTAATTGAATTTAAAAAAAAAAAACTTTCAAATGAAGAGCACTTAAAAATGCTACAGAGTATAGGATGCCTGATGGCTCAGTTGGTTAAGCCACTGCATTTGGCTCAGGCCACGATCCCAGAGTCCTGGTATCAAGTCCTGCATCGGGCTCCTTGCTCCACGGAGCCTGCTTCTCTCTCCGCCTCTGCCTGCCACTCTGCCTGCTTTTGTGTGCTCTCTCTCTTTTTCTCTGATAAATAAATAAATAAATAAATAAATAAATAAATAAATAAATAAATAAAATCTTTTTTAAAAAAAAGGTGCTACAGAGTATGATGGAAAGAGCAGAGCATTCAAAGCTGAAACCAGGGCCCATTCTCCCATCTGACTGAATGTGGAGGCTTAGGTAAGCCACTGAAGTTCAGTTTTCTGTCACTTTTAACATGGGGACAGTGATATAATACATACCTTGCAGGTTTGTCCTTGGATTCAAAAAGATTTTAGCATTTTGCTAATTTATGATAACAATGTTTTATTTCTGCTTTTTAGTTTACAAAATGTAAATTGAAAGATTCTTCAGTCAATAAAAAAATCTAGTAGGAACCATACCAAAGTGTACTATTGTTATCCATCAGCTAGGTTTTCTCACAAATATAACATACTGGATGGCTTAAAAATATTTTATATATCAAAATTTTCCATGAGTGACATGGACTTGTTACAAATTTGAAGTTTTTCAGGACTTAAGTATGTTAAAAAGTGATCATGTTTTATGGTGTTTTTTTTAATGGATTGTAATAAATCTGCGTACTCCTCATAAGATAAACGTTATTGGACTGCAGCCCAAGGACTTTCTAAAGACTGTAACGTTTCCTTTCTCTGGCAAATTATCCATCACGGTTTATCTTATTTTGGTATGGCTTATTCCTTGCAGTTGGTAATAAAAGAGAATCCTGGGTCATTTAAATAAGTAATTAAGAGGACCATTTACTATTTCTTGCCTTTGGAAAGTGTTACTTTTATTTGTTGTGGGTTAATGATGCATTTATTGTCTACGCTTACAGCTTTTGTAGTTCAAAGGTGAATCATTCCAACAGTTTAAAAAAAAATCTGTAACATTTAATTGCATTACTGATCTTTAACTAAAGACATACACTTTAAAAAAAGCTTTTGTAAATTTGCTGAAATGAAGTGCTGAATGAAACTCTGAGACAATGCATTAATTTTGAAGGTATGATTATTTGTTTGGAAAAATGCCAACTACAGCCAAGTTGAATCATCATTTTATGAGATGTTTATTTGAATTCGTGTGGCATTATTTAATAGAGTACACATAAAACTGTATGTGACTTGTCAGATGAGAATACATTATAGTTTTGCAATTTCTTACTTCACATCATACTTTTGCCAGTGACTTCCAGAGAAATGTGTTCTGTCATCTCTTCAGGATTTTAGTGCCCACCACATGCCAAGCCACATGGCTAGAGTCAAGTCAGCCCATCAGTGCTGGTCATGGTAACTGTTCAGTGACTGGCTCTTCATCTGGGAGGAAAGACCCTGACTTTGAGTTTCTGCTGCTTTTTGTAGGGTAAATATTGCCACCACTACTGATTTCAATCTACAAAGGTGACGTTACTGAATGAGAAGGGGGGAAGAGGGGCTACCCAATACAGTTACAGTATCTCCTGCCCGTAGAGCAGATGTAAATAATGAACATAGAGGGAAATAGGAAACAATAAATTTGGGGTCATTATTACCCTTTTAATGTGATTAACTGTAATTTTTTAGAAAGTGATTTTTAATAATAGGTGTAGTTTAATAACCAATTTGCAGAGTTCCTGAAAATGTAAACATTTGCTTTCATGAGGCAATATAAGCTATCTCCAGTGCAGTGCTAAGGGACGAACAAAAGTTAAAAAATAAAACATGGTATGTTAAAAGGTGATGTGTGACCAAAAACTAAAGCAAAACTGAGAACGAGGAATTGCTCTGTATGTGCACACATGCATATACCTGTGCTGTTTTAGAAAGGCTGGTCAGGAGAGGCCTCGCTGAGAGTTGACATTTGAGAAACCTCCTGAACTTACCCCCTGAAGGAGGTAAAGGAGATAATGATGAAACCTCCAGTGGCTGGTGGGGGGGGGGGGGTTCGTGGGGGGGGGGGGGGGGGGGGGAACACCCAGGTGGCTCAGTCGGTTAAGGGTCTGGCTCCTGATTTAGACTCAGGTTGTGATCTCAGGATTGTGGGATTGAGTCCCAGGTCGGGCTCTGTGCTGAGCTAGGAGTCTGCTCTCTTTCCCTCTCCTTCTGCCCCTAGCCCCACTCATGCACACATTCTCTCTTTCCCAAATAAATAAATAAATAAATCTTTTTTAAAAAATGGAAGAAAAGAAACCTCTGGGGAAAGGCGTTCCAGGCAGAGTAACTAACAGATGAAAAAGCCCTACGCAGGAGCAATGTGGCATGTTCCAGAATCCTCAAGGATGCCAGCATGGCTGGTGAAAACTAAGGGAGAGAGTGAAGTAAGAGGCAGTGGGGTCAGCGATTACTGGAGCCTTATGGTGTAGGCCCTTGTAGACCGCTGCTAGGAACTAAGCAGTTATTCGCTCCAGGTAGGAAACTATTGGGAGTTTTGGAACACACCAGTGACCTGTGCTTCAGATGCCACAGGATGACTCTGACTGCTGTATGATGATTCTAGTGGACAAGGGGGGAGGTATGGAAACCCATCAGGACACTACTGCAGGAACGCATCTGATGGTCACTTGGACCGTGGCGGTAGAGCTGGAGGGGGTGAGACAGGACCAAATGCTTCTTCTGTTTTGCTGGTAGAGGTAATGGGGTTCGCCAGAATGAGGAATGGGAGAGAAAGAGTGACTCCCAAGCTTGTGCTTGAACAGCTGGAGAAATGGAGTTATTATTAACTGAGGTGAGGGAGACCGCTGCAAACTTGGCAGGAGAAATAAGTTTATTTGCATAATATGCTACATTCCAGGTGATGGTGACACATAGATATGCTGGGTGGGCAGTCAGGTGTAGGAATCTGTGGAGGGGTTGGGTTGGAGCTATAAACTTGAGAGTCATCAGAATAGAGGTGGACAAGGTTACTGAGAGAGTAGAGAAGAGAAAAGGCCAAGAGCTATACAATGCAGTGGGCAGATAAGGACGAGTTGATGAAGGAGCCCAAGCAAGATGGTATGGGTGTTAGGGAAACAAGTGAAGTGCGTATTTCAAAGAGAGAGTGATCCAAGATGTCTGATGCTGCAGGTTATAGATGAGATAAGGTGAGAACTGAGAATTGTCCTTTGGACTTAGAATGTCAAAGTCTTTTTTCACTGTGGTGAGAGTACTTCTGCTGGGGCTGACCATGTCCAGACACTGGGTTCCCCAGGGATATGGGAGGACAGAATTTGAAAACGGCGAGCATGGGGCATTCTCTCCATGGCTTTGCTGTGAAGGAGGACAGAGAAGCTGGCAAGAGCTGGCTGGGTAATGGGAGTCAAAGTGTTTTTGCTTTCTCTAAAAAAAAAAAGTAATTAATGGACTTATGCTAGATTTTTTTTCTTTTAAAGTATCTTCAAATGCCCTTTTCCTCTGTGATGTGGAGTTTAGCTTTATACTAACTCTTCTCCCATACAGAAGCTTATTTAAAACAAACAGCTTCCTTTCATTTAGTAGGACCCACTGCGTATAGAAAGCGTGTTTCTTGTCATCTTTTGCCACTTTATTTTTCTCTTTGGGGAAGAGGCTTATTCTAAGTGTTCTCAGCTAAGCTGGGCCTCCACCCCAAAGCAGTGCTGGTACCATCCCTAGATCCTTATGCATATTAAATAAATATGAGTTTCGTAAGCAGAGATCCAGCCATGTTTGGGTTTGTGCTTTGTTGTAAAGGGTATTCATCAGGTATAGGTTCGTGGTGATTGTGATCTAAAGGTTATTTTAGTAGTTGGGCTGTGTCATGCACACAACTCAACGTTTTTAAGCGTCTTCATTTGTCAAATGTTGTCTACTGATTTTATTTCATCCTCATGTGAATCTGTAAGGTGAATAGCAGACAATTATGTTGAAAATTAGAAAGTACTATAGAAATACAATACAGAATAACTGATCAATTCCTTAACTGACCATTTTATTTTCACCTTCTAGTACACAACACATTTTAATTGCAATAGTAAGTTACATCTGAAATCATCAAAACTGGTTGCTCTGAGAGAGAATTCAACAAAGAAAACCATCTTAAATAGGAAAATTCCTTCAAAGGTGATTGCCATTTCTCTTTGCATTTTTATCTTTTTGCATTTTTTAGCTAGTGTAATATAACATAATAACTATTTTAGTATTTGAATATGGCTTGGTTTATTATTAGTGAGGTAGAAATAGGAAAAAAAATTCCCAAAAGCCTAACCTGTCAGAAAAAATATTTAGGTTAAAGGGAAAAACCTTTCCTCTTATATTGTGTCAAGATATTAAGATGTAAATTAAGGAAATAATCTTAACTGTTATTTATAAAGCTGTTTCATTTAATCCATTAATTCTATTAAAAGGGACATGTAGTTGTAAACAAGCATGATCTCTTAATTATGAGCTTATCCACTACAAAATCCACTACCTTTTATCATTTCATTTGCCCCATAAGGCATATGTGCTATAATCTATTTTTAATGTTTTGCAGCATATTTATAGGGTGAAATTATGCATTTAAATGTATGTGTTTGGAAACCATCTGTTAGAACTTACTGGAAAATAGAACCTTTCTTCATTAATGTGCTCTCTTATTTGGGGAACTTAAACATTTAGTATTATCCTTCCTAGTTCACAGCTTTAAAGAAGGAGACACATTATTGAAAATTAGTTTTATTTGTTTCTGCAGGGGGATCCAAACTTTACTGCTTTGTGTTCTGTCATATTTTAGAATTGTAAAGTGTGTCCAGTTAGTAGTAATTTAAACTTTAGAATATGTTCAGGGAACATTCATGATAATAGACTTGTCCTCACATATAGGAATGATAAGTCTGTTCATTTGAAATTTTACTGGGGCAGTTGGAGAAGGTGAGGTCTGGGATAGATTTGAAAATGAGTACAAGAGTTCCAGATTTCAAGGAAGCCTACTAGAGTAGTAAAGTATGCATAATAATTCATAACCTAGGGATATGATGAGTCTGAAAGAGGAGTGCAAGAGGTTTGGAAGATTTTGTTTCACATCATCAATTTGTAGATAATGGCTTTAAGAAAGTTATCCTACTTTTCTCTTTTATCCCTTTACAAATGAATAAACATTATCACATTTGTTCTCTCTCCTCTCAATTTGTCTTTCTTATTATCTAAGACACTTGACCTTTTTGAAAATGTATATTAAACCCTTCCCCCCCAAATTGTAGGAAGTGGCTTTCAATATTAAAATAAACACACTCCCTCAAGAGTTGCAGGCGCAAAGATCTCATTGCCTTCCAGTGAATGATAAAGGTTGAGCAGCAAAGAGGCTGTCCGGGTTCAAGAACAACCATGCTGTCTCTCCCTTCCCTGGAAAACGATCAGCAGAAGGAGGAAAGATGGGCACAGAGAGCACCGGGGATTCCAAAGCTGTGTTGGCACTGTTTTTTCAAGTTCATAGTTTTTGTAAGCAAAAATGCATGTATGGATATGCTACATAGAAAGTGAGAAAATACACCTGGGTGGACAGACCTTCCGTGTACAGCTTAAAGTAAAATCATATTTTAAGTTCACTAAAGTCAAGAATCTTGTATCCCAGACTTTTCCATTTAACAGTCACTCTGTTTCCTCTTTGATTAGTAATTATCCCGTATTTCTTCTGAATTTTCAAGTATGACTTATAAGTAGGGAAAGGAAGGTAAATTATAGAATTTCACTTTACTCGCACAATAGCATAAAACAGTCAAGTTGTCAAACAACAAAACCATGAGCATCTTAAAGAGATGGGTGGGATTTAGCTTCCACAAGATAATTTAGAGAATCCTCTTTCTCAGTAGGCTTCATCTCAGAATTGTGTTTCCCCATCGATTTGGAAATATAAACATGTTTTTTTTTTAACTTTTCTTTCTTTATTCTAAACAACGAGAACAAAACAAAAACCAAAACCAAACAAGTAAGGAATATACAGAAAACTAAAAAAGGGAAGTAACCAGGATTTGGTCTTCATACAGTGAGGAGGAGTTTGACGGGCTGACATCATTCCTGGTCCTTCCCCAACAATTATTTGTATAAATAAGTCCTTTGAGGTGAATTACCTTGCCGTTTACTTCATTAAAGCCAATTTCATCATTTGCAAGTTTTTACTTTAAAATCTGCAGACCTTAAGCATGGGGTCACGGCCCTGTGTTTCTGTATGGTGTAGATTTTTTTTTTTTTTAAGATTTTATTTATCTATTTGTCAGATAGAGAGCACAGGAGCGAGCACAGGCAGACAGAGAGGCAGGCAGAGGCAGAGGGAGAAGCAGGCTCCCTGCCGAGCAAGGAGCCCGAAGTGGGACTCCATCCCAGGACCCTGGGATCATGACCCGAGCCGAAGGCAGCCGCTCAACCAACTGAGCCACCCAGGCGTCCCACTTAAAGGTATTTCGTGAATAATTGTAACAGAATCTGGACTAGAAGTCAAGGGGCATAAACTTCATAATAATTTTTTTTTTGTTTAAAATTGCTAATGTAGGGACTCCTGGGTGGCTTAGTCGGTTAAGTGTCTGCCTTCGGCTCAGGTTATCAAGTCCTGGGATCAAGTCCTGCATCAGGCTCCCTGCTCAGTGAGGAGCCTGCTTCTCCCTCTGCCTGTCACTCCCCCTGCTTGTGCTCTCTCTCTCTCTGACAAATAAATAAGTCTTACAAAAATAAAATTGCTAAATGAGTATCATCAATGATAATACTCTGATATTATGTGTCTCCTGATATGACACAATAAAAAATAAACAGTATCACCTATGTAGTATTCTTACCAATACAGTTTATTATAGGTCTAAATATGAGAAAATAAGAAAAATTTAGAATGTAGACCCTATTAAATAAGTCTGATTCATTAAAAAAAAATTTCCAAATGCAAGTAGTAGACCTTGATTGGATCTTTATGAATACAAAGTATACAAGACATTTTTGGGACAGCTGGGACAATTTTAATGATTATATATTAGATATTATTGATTGAATGCTAGCTTTCTTAGGTGTGATAATGGAATTATGTTTATGTAGGAGAATATCTTACTCTTAGGAAATATATATTGATCATAGATGGTGCAAGGTTGTATGATGTCTACATGTATTTTCACATGTTGCAATAGAAGCAAATAAAAACTATATATATTAGGGCTTTCCAGCAAAATAAAACTAATAAAATGGATCTATATCTGTATCTATATTTAGGTCTATCTCTATCTGTTGAGAGATTTATTTTAAGGAATTGACTTTTGAAATTATAGAAGTTGTCAAGTCCAAAATCAGCAGGGTGGGCCACCAGGCTGGAGACCAAGGGAGGACCTGAGGTTAAAATTCAAGTCTGGAGGCCTTCTGTTGTCACAATTCCCTCTTGCTTGGGGGAGGGCAGTCTCATTAGTTGGCTTTCGACTGACTCAATGAGGCCCATCCACGTTATAAAGGGCATTGACTTTACTCAAAATCCCCTATTTTAAATGTCACTGAAAAATACATTCACAGAAATATCCAGAATAACGTTTGACCAAATATCTGGGTACCACGGCCCTGTCAAACTGACAACAAAATCAAATAGCATACTATTTCTATCCTATGTATGTATACATAAAGAGAGAACATTAATGTGGGGAAACATTAACAATTGGTTAATCTAGGTAAAGGATATACCTGTGTTTACACACTGCTCAGCTTTTCTCTAGGTTTGAACATTTTCCAACTAAAAGGTAGGGAGAGCAGAGAGAAAATACGAGTTGTTTATGATTCCCACACATTACTTTGTGATCTAGGCTGATACCCATGGCATCTTATATCGCCAGTCACAGCTTTAGCAGGAAGAAGTTAAAGTGCACTGGGTGTCCATCTTATTTTCAACAGAAGAGGCCATCATTGTTTGCTAAGTCCCAGCATGCCACCAAGAGGTACTTCAGAGATGAGGGACAGAAGAAGGGGCATTTTATTTCAATCCAGAAAAAGTCTGTACATTGAAACCCCTTAGATTCTACCTCTTGCTTCCTTGGGCAGTTATTTATGTCCTGTTTTTAAGAAAGTCTAGGGAAGATGGCATGGAACAGTGCATAATAGGCAGCAGAAGAGTAGTTCAGTTTGTGAAAGCATGCTTTACACTGTCGTGTGCTATGCAGAATATACAAGGCGGTGGTACAGTGCATGCTGCTGGCCAGATGGCTGTCATGGATGGTTTCATTTTAAAGTAGAGTCAGCTCTTGTCTTTTCATTAGTCTGTCCTCAGAATCCCTTCCATGGCACTCTAGCTCCTGCAAGTCTTTCCTTTCTGAGAACTCTGGGAGCAGCTGCTTATTTGGCTCCGTATGTAAAATAAAAGCAACTTGAATAGCCCAGGACACATACTAAGTATACAAATTATCTGAATTTTTATAAAATATTCATATTCTTGAGAGAATCTTCACCTGTTTTAATATTAGTAACATTTCTTTAATTCCACATCCCCAGATTGAGTTAACTGCCTGCAAGTCCCAACTTTTTCCTAGCTCTAAGTCATACATTTTCACTCATGTGCAAAGTGCTGCTTTGTTCAATCAGAGAAGCTTTTATGCACACAGCCCTAAGTGAAGATAATAGAACAAAACTTGAGGGAAAAAAATTAAGAATCCAAATTAATTAGATGGAAAATGAGCAGTTTCATAATTTCCCTTTCAAATGTATCTACACTAGAATTTTAAAGTATTCCAGTGAGACCAAAAATGCTTTGTGCCTTTTTCATTATTTTGTAAATGAGGAAGTTTTTATTTTATTTCATTGACCACTCAAGAACTGTAAGAAATGGTTAAGTTACACATAAAACTAATTGCATGTTGTTTATTCATTAAGGGTAAATTTTAAATATGAAAGCCTTAGGTTATGGGAGACATATCATATATGCAGTGGCATTTGTAATTTCTCTGCAAAAGAGTAACTGGAATTTCTTTGCTTGTTGTTGAACTCCAGTCAGCCTAAGCGCTGACCACCAGTGCACGAGAGACTAACAAGGAATAGGAGTTTTGCAGAAAGTACTCTTCAATGTTTGCTGTCTTTTCTAAGACTCCACATAAGTCATTTGATCAGCGTGTCCTGTATCAGTGTCTCAGGTGGGCATTACTGATTTTTAAATTAGCTGTGCCTTTGCTGGTAAAGAGGAAACTAAATTAGGAAGTAGTATATTCTTTGTTTCTAGCTCCTTATTTCAGTTAAAAAACAAAATCCATATATTCTAAAAGGAGCATTCAAGATCCCACACTGGCCCTCACACCCACCAATCCCCTTCCTAGCTCTCTCCCAGAGGCAGTCACTGTTCTAGGTTGTGTTTTGTTTTACCGTGGGTTAGTTTTGTGTGTTCTAGAACTTCACATAAATGGAATCATGTTGTGAGGTCTTCATCCACTTAATGGTTTTCAGATTTATCCGTGGTATTGCAAACTTATCTTGTTATTGCTGCATTGTATGCCATTGTCAGAACATACCAGTTTATCCCTTCTTTCCATAGACACCTAGGCCTTTTTCCAGTTTTTGACTATTAAGAATAAAGCTTCTATGCATGGCCCTACTTTCCAGGACATGTTTTTATTTTCTTGGGAAAATATCTAGGAAAGTAATTGTTGAGTCATAGAGGAGATGGGTGCTTAATATCCAATAAACTGCCAGACATTTTTCTACAGTAGACCCAGCATTTGTATTTCCAACAGTTATGTGAGGGTTTTTTCCTTTACCTCCTTGCCGGTGTTTTGTGTTATCCATGTTTTTAATTTTAGCTATTCTGATGGATGTATAGTGTGTAATTTTTTAATATATAGGCAAATTTTCAGAATTCTAAGGTTAATTTGAATGCTATGAATTATTCCAAGTTATGCCTATATATTTTAATTAGAAAATGTGGACTCTTTCCAGAATTGCACAGACGTTTTTGTCAATTGGTTTGAATTGAGAAATTTAACAATTTAAGATAATAGATAGTGATTGAGGATAAGGTAAAAGATAATGAAAGCTAACTAGATAATTACGAGCATTCATCACATTTAATTTGAAAACTTATGTTTTTCATAGTTTGGTTTATTCACTAGCTAAGTCATTTATTCATTGATTGACTCATTCACAAACACTTTTTTTTTTTATCAGAATTGTCTAACCGTGCTGTCCAGTAGACATGGTCATTCTGTGCTATTCAGAATGACTATCCACTAGCAACATATGGCTATTGAGCACTTGAAATGCTGCTAGTGCTACTAAGCAGTGGATTTTTCTAGTTTATCTTAATTATGGCTAGTGGCTACTTACTGGAGAATGCATGGCCATATAAATATATTCAGGTGTTTTCTGGTCTTGTATTTACATTGTAAAATATAGAGAATGTCTGTCTCCATTATATACTAAAAGTACAAGTCTGGCTGTTGTCATTGCCTTTAATTCACTTGAATTTTTGATATTTGGAATTTTATTTTGTATTTTTATTAAATTTGGGGTGTTTTTTTGAGATAATTTTAGATATATATGCAGTTGTAAAACTCAATAAAGATCCCATGTGTCCTTTACCCGGTTTCCCTCCCAGTAACATTTTGGAAAACTATAGTATAATATCACAACCAGAACACTGATACAGATGCAGATAACAGAATTCCCAGTATGTGGAGTTAAATTTTCTGGATACTTGATCCAATGCTTAGATTTAGAGTAATAGCCACTTATAAAATATTCATTCTACCTGTCAGTTGTTTCTATGCATAACATGAAATGGGCAACTGAATCAGACCCCCTTCCATATATGGTGTTAGAATCTTTCTCACTGTTCCATTTATGTTATAGACACATGTGCTTTTTTAATTGGTTAGATCATTACTGAGCAGATTGAAGTCATAAAGACAATGAATCATTAAAAACAATCCCGTTTTCTTAAGAATAAATTCATTTGGTTTCAATGATTATGAGATTATGAAAGATATAATGTCTTGGTGTGAAGAAAGAAAACAAATAAAAGATTCTAATTAGACAGCATTCTATTTTACTGCTGAACATAATGGGAGAAAATAAAATATTACTTGTTTCTGGGTTTTTTTTTCCCAGTCTAGAATCTTTTATAGGAATAAAAGGCATTCTTGAGGATAACTGTGAATACTGCTTTTTTTGGGTCAATTCCCAGAAATGTGGTAACATTGTAAGTGTGGCTGGAGCACAGTTAAATCAGTTGACAATAAAAATATTACTGTTGTCCTTCAAAATAATCTTTTGAAATAATCAATGTTAAGTAAATACAAGTTTTGATAACTGGTTTTGATAAAGGGTGCGAGTCCAGTAAGATATTTTGTGACCTTCCCAAGCTCATTCTAGATCTGCCGAGTCCTATCTTAGGACCTAACTACATTCTTTTTCCCCTTTATTCCCTCTCTCAGCTCATATTAAAGGTCTCCCTGTTTCAAGCACAGTATTAACTTGAACAAAATTAACCTCTGTTTTCTGTGCTTGCTGTATTTCTGGATGAAATGGGTTGATTCTGAAGTAAAAATGCAACTTTTCTAGCTCCTGTCAGGTTGCAGTTTACATGTGTCCTAAGTTTTATGGCAAGGAAAGGACAGCATGAGCTGCCCCTGTTAAATCCCCATCTAGATGCATCTGTTGATGCTTTATGCACATGCCTCTGCTGGGAGATATGGTGAAGTGGAGATGAATTTGCAAGACTATTTATTGTCTTTATTGAGCTTAGTTCTAATAGAGGAGGATAGACACGTGTTAGTGCCGATAGTGAGAGTATAAGAAAGAGCCCTCCCATCTCCGTGTGTGGGGTTGCCGCTATTTGGGCATGGCCTTAGAAGGTCAGCAGGAGGGGCGCCTGGGTGGCTCAGTGGGTTAAGCCTCTGCCTTCAGCTCAGGTCATGATCTCAGGGTCCTGGGATGGAGCCCTGCATCCGGGCTCTCTGCTCAGCAGGGAACCTGCTTCCCCCTCTCTCTCTGCCTGCCTCCTCTCTGTCTACTTGTGATCTCTGTCAAATAAATAAAATCTTTAAAAAAAAAAAAAAAGGTCAACAGGATTTGCGGTAAGCAAAGATGGTGAGAGTAGGCATTCTAGATGGAGGGAATGATGTGGATAATGGGTCATAGACCACAAACGTCTATGTGTTTAGTCTTCAGAGTAGTGAGTACATACAGGGAATTAGCATGGGGATAGAAGGGAATTAGGTGCTACAGCTGAGCTTTATTGTGATGGTTCCCAGTCAAGGCTGTTGCTTTTGGACATTTTTAAAGACAGTGCTTATTGTCATATTTAAATGTACTTGTTGGTACATTCAGTTTTCTTAATTTTTCTGCAGAATTTTGCTTCAGAATTTTTCTTCTCATTTTATCAGTATATCTTAAATATTAATTTGGGTCCAGAAAAGATGCTCTTACACCATATGTTAGAGGGAAATTTCCATTCTGTGGAATGTCTAAAATCAGGTATAAATTAGTGACCCTTCTCCTCTGTTTTATATTAATTTTTAATTTTTTATGAATATATTTAAATTTTTAAATGTTTCATAGTTTTGTCAGTATTTAAATAATGCGAGAGTGCTTATTTAGTCATTTGATTAAGTTATAAAACAACAGTTTTTTTTTGTTTTTTTTTTTTATCAATGAGGAACTCCAAAAGGAATTCTTGACCTAGAATGAAGGTAGAGATACTATAGTGTTGGATTAAAATTTAGATTATCAGCAGTTAAAGTACTTGGATTAAATTGCAGTAGAACACAGGATAAAGGACTCTTCTGTGAGAAAGTGGGTGATGAGATGCTTAAAATGTTTTTTTGGACAATTTAAATCCTGTCAGAAACAGCAATGCACAGGTTGTCTGCATATGGGAAACATGAGGTGGTTGTATATATAATACAAAGGAAATCCCTTGGGACTACCACTCAGGACTTATCCAAATTTATGGCATGTAATTGAAGATTAATACTGAGTGCTGACCATGTCCCTAGGACTGTGCCAAGTATTTGTCTCCATTAACCCTCAGAACTACAAAGCAGGTACTATCTCCATTTTACAGGTGAGAAAACTGTGACTCAAGACAGTATATATTTAATTCAAATTTACTCATGACTTAGTTAGACACTGTGATTTGAACTAAGTTCTGTTTTCCCATAGAGCTGGTACTTGTAACCATGGGTAATTTTGCTGGATCAGTTTTTGAAGGCATATGCAGGTACCTAGGAGAACACCCAAGACAGCCAAACCCCCCATTTAGTGAAGGCATACATGGAGAAGACGACTTTGAATACTAAAGGCTACCTCCATGACCTGGCACGAGGCTGGACCCTGTTCCCTAGAGAGTGTTGTGCTTCACACAGAGACTCAGGGGCAACCAGCAAGTCAGGGTCATGTGTTGGTAGGAGGAATTTTATAATGATTACCCCTGAAAAATCTGAAATGATGATCTCTAACAAGTAGATCACCAAATTGACGTCTTACACTATTAAAGGCAGTGAGATAACATGACATGTCTTCCTTTTCTCCTTGCCTCTCAAATGAATTGAGTGTATAGACCAGACTCTGACTAGTTTATGGCAGACACACAAAACTGTCACATGGAACACAGAATGAAGAGGAATATCAGTTGGGATTATAGGAAAGTAACTTAAATGTCAGCATTTTAGGTGAATATATATATTGTCATTAAGGCATTTCTGATTAGTAATGAATTGGAGGAAGGAACAACACACGCACACTTAACCAGCCTCAGAATCTGTAAACTTTTCCATAAGATAGCATAGGAAGAGTTCCCAACCAATCTCTGTCTCTAGATTTCCAAAATGTTCACAGCATGATCTGATGAAATGGTATTTTACCCAATAAATTCTGATGCAGGGATTGGTCTGAGGACTACCATAACAAAATTATTTCCCTAGTGAGGAAATTTTATCTTCTAAATGAATGGTTACAAATTGACTCAGCTTTTTTTTTTTCTTTAGAGCTGTTTATATCTAATTTGGTCTTCTCTATACTATCCATGTTACATATGAACAATATGCATTATGTACTGTATTTGTTGAACAAGGGTTTAAATTTTTACTCATTATAATTCCCAATTAAATTAATAAAAAAATATTGCCTGCCATGAGTTCAGGTGTTCTTATTTTGAGATTTTTCAAGGTCTAACCATGAAGTTAATTGTTAACCTTCTTTCATATCGTGCATTTTTTCAGTATATATTTTAGTGTTCTATATAGCTATATCTCAATAGTATCTTTCCATCCCCTTTACCTACTATAGCCCTAATGTCCAGAAGTCAGTGAGTATACTTTGAATTGCTTATTTAAAAGAGTATATAGGGATTCCTGGGTGGCTCAGTCACTGCCTTTGGCTCAGGTCATGGTCCCAGGGTCCTGCGATTGAGTTCCGCATCAGGCTCCTTGCTCCAGGAAGCCTGCTTCTCTCTCCGCCTCTGCCTGCTTGTGCACTCCCTCGCTCTCGCGCGTGCTCTCTTTCTCTCTGATAAATAAATAGATAAAATCTTTTTTTAAAAATAAGAGTATATAAAATAGATACATTCTAAAAGGCTAATAAATCCAGTTTTTCTATAGACTTTAACCTATCACATTAGCGTTATGACTGGTTTCGTTGATTAGTGTCTGGCAAGAGCCCTGAGTAGTCCAAAGACCTGTGAGAGCTTGGAACTCAGCTGTTTGACTTTTTAAAAGACCTTACCAAAGTTCTCTGTGTTCTGATCCTTCTACCTTCATTCAGACCACAACCTGACAGAAACCTGCTACTGTGGCCACCAACCTGGAAGGGATTATTATGGGCTCTAATGGTGGTTGGACAGGAAATTAGTGTATATATATATATATATATATATATATATACACACATACATACATATATGTATATATATATGTTTTTATATACAGCTCTTTTCTTTCTACCTTTATAAGCCAACATAGCAAAATGTCAAAAATATTAGAATTTTCTCTTTTAGATCTTTTTAAAATGTGTGTTATAAGGGTTTTAGCAGTATTCCCATGGTATTTTGTATCTGTCTTCTTAAAGTGTGATTATATAAAGCAACAAATATTTACTGCATGTTACTATATGCCAACTAGGATTTCAGCTGAGAAACCAGAAGAGGTAAATCTAGAACCAGAATAATAATCTCTTACAGGGAATATCAGGATGACTGCTAATTTGATGTGCCTATTGTGGTTTACCCTTTGTATGCTATAAATGATATCCAGAGAGTGGTAGTAGAGGATGTTAAAGACCTAAAGGAGACAGACTTAGGCTAATAAAATAAAATAAGATAAACACATTACTAGACACAAATGCTACAAAGCAACGTTGAGAATGGCAATGAAACCATAGTGTTTCATTTGATGTTTTGAAATTTGATGTTTTGAAAAATTTTAAGAAACTAAAAAAAGTAACTAAACATCACTGATAATAATGAAAATGTCGAAGAAAAAGAAGGTGAGCACATTCACTTCACTATATGTAAATACAAGTAAGAACTAAATAAAAAATGTTTGTAGATTGGTTTCATTGACTAATGTTCAGCAACACCCTGAAATACTAAGAGTAATAGGAAAAGATATAAGAACTTTGTCAAACCCCAAAAGTAAGATCAATAAAAATAATACATACAAAAAATAGAGTACAAAACAGTCCTCTAAGATAGTTTTCATCTCCTAAAACATAAGCCCTGAGACATTTTTGGCAAATAGTGTATCATAAAGCCGAACTCAGGATAGTGTCCGTATTTTTTTCATATAGGGAAGTATAGAAATTCTTGACGTAAAGACTTAGTGGGAAACCTTGCTTAGAATTGTTTGAAAAAAAACTTTGAAGTCATAATGTAGTTACAGGTTCATGATTAGTAGGTGGGGGAAATAAAACCAAAATGGAAGAAAACGTGGTGTTTTGGTCTTTAAGTAATGTGATCATTCATTTTATTTTAAAAAATGAAATAAAGAGAGGTCAATCTAGAAAACTGATTGGTTATATGCACCATCCTTGCGATAAAAATGCTGATTTACTTGATACGGTTTTAAGTAGAAAAGTGCTAAATACAGGCTTGTATACAAGTTTGAATGGAAGGAAATAAATATTATAGAGGTGAAAAAAATCATATTGCTCATTCTAATATATTATATATCAAAAAATGAAAATATTTTGCATGTACAGAGCAGAGAAGATAACCATTCTCTCTTAAAACTGACAAACCTCAAAGCTTTCAAAATATTGTGCTTTGACAGTGTGAATGCAAGAAAAAGTACCAGAAGTCATAATAAACGAGAACCTGTCAAAGAGATTTGAAATCAGGAATTGGTGTTTATAGGGTGGATATGTTCCAAGTTCATATGTGACAACAGTTACAACAGTTGAGCAATTATTTGCATTAGAAGGACATTGACCATTTCAGGAATATATTTATTCAGGAAAATATGGAATAAATATTTGAGCTTATTTTGTTCAAGTTCATATAAAAAGTTTTAATAAAATTGTTTTTCACTAGGCCCAGATGGTGAATGGTGTAACTGCCTGACCTGGTATATTAATTATCTGTTGCTGTATAACAAATTACCTCAAACTTAGTGGCTTGAAGAAACACTTATTATATCACATTTTCTTTTGTAGATCAGGGAACCAATAGTAACTTAGCAAGGTCCTTTGCTTTAGAGTCTGTTATAGGCTAAATTTTATCTGCTCTACATTTGTATGTTGAAGTCCTAACTTTGTCCTTCAGAATGTGACTGTATTTGAAGCTAAGGCCTTTAGAAAAGTAATTAAATTGAAATGAAGCAATTAAGGTGGGTCCTAGTGCAATATGACTGATGTCTTTTAAGAAAAGATAATTTGCACACAAATGTATATGGACTGAGGAAAGACCATGTGAAGATTCAGAGATAAGGTAGCCATTTGCAAGCCAAGCAAAGAGGTCTTAGAAGAAACCACGCCTGCCCACATCTTGATATCCTTGTGAGAAAACACCTGTGAGAAAAAATATGTCTGTTGTTTAAGCCAGCCAGTCTGTGGTATTTTGTAATGGCAGCCCTAGCAAACTAAGGCAGGGTCTCATAGGCTGCAGCCATCTTAAGATTGGGTGAGGGAAGGGTTTGGGCCAAGCACACTCATGTGGTTGTTGGCAGAATTCAATGCTCTGCCGGCTTTTCAACTAGGGCCTCAGTTCCCTCATTTACTACTATTCTGAGGCCATGTGGCACTCACCATAGAGCAGTTTGCTTGTGACATGACGACTCACTTCATCAGAGCAAGAAATCAAGAAAGAAAGACAAAGGAGAGAGGGAGTCTGAAAGTCTCTGTCTTCTACAGTCTAATCTCCAAAGTGACCTCTCATCATGTTTGCTGTATTCTGTAGTTAGAATGGAGTTTCTAGGTCCAGCCTAGTGCTCAAAGGGGGAGGATTATACAAGGTTTGAATTCTGGGAAGTGGGGCTCATTGGGGGTCATCTTAGAGACCACCCACTACACCTGCTTATAGAGTCTTTATAAGTATATACTTGTCCTGAAGTTTATCTGTTTAACAGAAAAATATCAGAGCTTGCATGGAGACTCCTCATTTAGTAATGATTATAGGTAATTTGTAAACCTCTCTTTTCTTCATGGTGGCTTGTGAGTTATTTTGATTTTTTTTTAAGTGCTGTAATAAGATTATATAACTTTTAAAGTACAAAACAAACAACTTGTATATAGTTTTAACTTGTGCAACTGAAGGAAGTTTGAGACATATTAAGGCCAATGAATGCCAGTAGGTGTTGATCATTTAAAACCTTTCTTTTTTAGATTATTTATTAGAGAGAGAGAGAGCACACACGAGCAGGAGGAGCAGGAGAGGAAGAGAGAGAAGCAGGTTCCCCTCTGAGCAGGGAGCCTTATGTGGGGCTTGATGCCAGGACTCTGGGATCGTGACCTGAGCTGAAGGCAGATGCTTAACCAACTAAGCCACCTAGGCACTCCTATGAAATTTTTTTATGAAGAATATCCAAAGTATTGAAAGTCAAGAGAAGTGTATAATGCACAGTAATCACTGAGGTTTAACAATTGTTGACTTTCATATTTATATCATTTGGGGGGGCTGTAATATTTAAAGCATAATTTTAGACATCATTGTTTTTCATCTCAATATTTTGGTACTCTTCTCTTAAAAAGGTATATTTTGCCACATAATACTGTCATAGTCATACTCACTAAAATTAATTATTGTATACCCAGTTCATATTTAAATTTCTCTTGGTTGTCTCAGAAATGTTGTTGATAATTGACTTGTTCAACCCAACATCCTATCAAGAACCATATATCCCACTTGACTTTTATGTCTTATAAGTTTCTTTTTGTATACTAGATTCCCTACGCCACCCTCATTTCTTTTTCCTGTACATCACTTTATTAAAGAATGGGACATATTTTAAATTGGAGCTTTTTTTCTTTTCCCCAAACATTCATTTAGCACTCAAGTTATTTATTCACACCCAAATCTTGTACTGGAAGCCTAGGATATTGAGTAGAAGGCATGAAACAGATACAATAAAGATATCTGTTCTGATTTTGGCAGGGCTGAGAGACCTAGGTGTCTCCCCAAACTGCACCCAACTCCTAGTCACCTTCTTGGCTGAACCCCTGTGTCTGGCACAATTTGAAGCTACTGTTTTAAACTGTAGATTACTGAGACTAAAAGAGTAGAAAGGGGAAAAAGGAAAAAAAAAAGGAGCAGACAGAATGAACAAGAGAGAAAAAGTGAACTAGCTGGGCAGGATTCAAATCTTAGAACCTTTTGTATGCCAGTACAACTGGCTGATGCCCAGGAACCATGTGCTAAATGGAGGGGTGAGGACAAGTTGGCTGAGGGGCTATTCATTGGCATTTATGGCACAAGCCAACCTCTTCCTGATTATCCTCCTAGAATGATAGCTCCACATGGCCAGGGCCTAGGAGAATGCCTGGCACTTAAATATGCTCAGTTAATACTGGCTGAATAAATGTAACTATGAATGAATAACGAATGAACTAGCATTTACAGATCACCTATGATATGTGTTACGCTTTGTGCTGTTCACATAATTTGTAAGGGATCCATGTGCTAGTAGATCCTTATGAGGTAGGTTATTACTGACTCCATCTTGCATATAATGAAAACGAGCTACAGAGAAGTTTGAATTTGCCTAAAACTATTCAAACCAAGGTCCAGCAAACTCTAAAATACATATTACTGGCTTTAGTGGAACTAGAAATAGCCACGAGAGCTGAATTTTAATTTCAGCTCTTCTACATGCTATTTGCAGACTGTACTGCTTCATTTTATGGAAATCATTTTGGTTTTCTGTGCTTTAGTCCCCTTTATGAAAAATGTTGGTAATTAAATATGTTTTCATGGATCTCTTATGAAGGTAAATTTGATGTAAGGAAGCAAAAGTGTGTTGGAAAAACTTCAGGCTCAAGCTCAATACCCTAAGGTATTACCTACTATCTACCACAATGTTTAGCATGTAGTTGGCTGTTTTTAATTTTCTGTCTGACATTAATAGCTTCTGAGTGATAGTTTGTACATGTCATTTTGTATATGCTATGTTTCTGTATGGCTTTGTAACCAAAATGATTATACATTTTTCCAGAAGGTTCTATATATAACTAATATTTACAATACACACCTAAGGAATTGTATGGGATATTTTATACTAGAATTTAGTCAGATATAATAATGGACCTAAATGAAAATAATATGGTACCTGATTATTTTATCACATAGTTTTTCTTTTAATGGTATTTGCCTTAATAGAATTTGAATTTTTTAAGCATAGTAATTTTATAGGAAAACTTTGACAGTTTAAGTTGGCAATTCCAAATCAGCCCACTCATTGTGTTCACTAAAGTGTTCTTCCAAAAATAAATGAGTAGGCTGGCATTGTGTTTTAAACATCAAGCTAATTTTGGTTAATTATATAAATCTAAAAGCCATGGGCAAGGCAGCAATTCAGTCTTACTAGATGATGATCAGTGAAATTGTAAGACAGCTTGCTGAATGATGCACATCAAGCTAATAACCTGAATGCATTGTGTCCAAAAGGACAGTGCCTGGCAGAGCATCAGATAGGAAGCCTTCCCAGTGCTTTAATAAGGGGCTTGTGAAAGCTTGCAAAAGAGGGTACAAAGTTAGAAACAGTAGTAATGGCTCTGATCAGAATTCAAAAACATTAGAGGAAAAAATGGTTACCATGCATAGCTAATAATTCTCTGTTAAATAATGGAAAGCTGGGTTGAGCAGCCTCACGGGCCATCCCTTACTTGCTCCTTATCGCTAGTTTTTGTTTAAATAGAATGAGAGTGCCACATTATGTGGGTCTTTCATTTAAATTAGTTGAAATTAGCATTCTGCCACAAGCAAGCAGGAAATACAGATGCAGAATAAGAATGTGGTACGGGCAGGAGAGTTTAGAGCACTTGACTCCCTAACCACTTCCCCATTCAGAGAAGAATCATGACTCCCTTTGTACTTGATTGTAAAGTACTAGTGGGCAGAAGTTGTGCTAGGAGATTTTTGCTGTAACTGAGTTCAGTTGGATTTATGTTGCTGTCTGTTAAGTAAGCTGAATTTCTTCAAATGCTTCCGCAACTGGACATAGATTTCTTTAACCCTGTATTCCATATCATGCCTAGAAAAAAAAAAAAAGCTGAGTACAACTCTTGAGAAAACATTTCTGCACTTGACAGTTGCATAATTTCCTTATCTTGGTTGAACAATCTGTGGTTGTTTCTCGGGTTTATTCAGGAGAGAGGTTCATCTCTCCTTCATCCACATTCCACTGAATGAGCCAAGAATGACTATTCAGGCTATTATTTTATTTCATCAAATAACAAATTTGACTGAACTTTCTTTTTTCAGTGACCATATGGTCATCCTGAAGATCCATGCCATTATTTGTAGAAGTGAATCACAGAGAATATTTGCTGCTCTAGAATCCAAATGATTGATCATCTATAATCAGATTCTTTTCCCTCAGCTCTGTACGACCTGATTTTTACTGACTATACATTCAAGAGAAGCTGGTTGAAAGTAACCCCAGAAGACCACAGAGACACTTAAAAGCCACTCATAGTAGCCAACCCTTTTAAAGTGATTGCTGGTTCACTCTGTTACTATTATCAGCTGGCTTTAAAATACTATAATCTTAACAGTTCAGCATCCCCCAGCCCAAAATTGTATTTCTGTTCATTGTGGTCTTTTATCAATTTTCAACACTTACAGAAATTTAAATAACAGAATTCTTTGTACCACACACCTAGACTTGTCCGGCAGTGTCACTTAAGATGAAGAAAAATTTCTCCAATAATTCTTATTTAACACATTGCTTTGCAGGGGCGCCTGGGTGGCTCTGTGGGTTAAGCCTCTGCCTTCGGCTCAGGTCATGATCTCAGGGTCCTGGGATGGAGCCCCGCATCGCATCAGGCTCTCTACTCAGCAGGGAGCCTGCTTCCTCCTCTCTCTCTCTCTGCCTGCCTCTCTGCCTACTTGTGATCTCTCTCTGTCAAATAAATAAAATCTTTAAAAAAAATAAAAAATAAATAACACATTGCTTTGCAGCTCTTCTAGTCACATGTTAATTAGAAAACAAATGATGCATAAAATTTCTTCTGTTTTTAATCATCTGTTTAAATACACATTGTAAAATCATTCTTTGAATTAAACTAACATGTTGATATTTTCCTCTAGATTGAATTCTGTGAGAAATAAATGTGTTTTACAACATAGCATGTTTTAAATAGATTGATAGAAATTATACAAGAAACCATCACACTTTTTAAGGTAACAGTATATTTGACTTGTCCTGTCTCCACATGGGAGAGACAGAGAAGCAGCTGCAATATTTGCCTATGGAGGGAGGAGGATTTTAATTTCAAAAGATGAAGTATGTATGCTTCCTCTCTTGCCTTTTCTATAAACCAGGCTTGTTTTTCTCTTATTGGTACATTAGACTGTACAACTTCACTCTCATTCTTCAGAAGAGTTGTTTTTTCTTTGTCTTCTATAATGCAAGTTACAGAATAGAAGGCCCTGAGCACTTTTTTTTTTTTAATTTTATTTTTTCAGTGTTCCAAGATTCATTGTTTATGCACCACACCCAGTGCTCCATGCAATACTTGCCCTCCTTAATACCCACCTCCAGGCTCACCCATCCCCCCACCCCCCTCTCTTCCAAAACCTGAGCACTATTTAATGTATTCATCCCATGATAAAGGCTGCAATGAGGCAGAAATCACTTCTTTCTTGCAGAAAACGTTCTGGCCCTTGGTCTCTTCTGACATCCTCAGTTCATTTTTTGGCGTGATGTATTCCCATGACACTTCTAGAGTAGGACTCTCAGAGCTGCTATAGCTCACATCAAGGGAGCTGGGCTCTGGAAATGAACCACATGTTGTATAATCCTGAGAGCTAGAAAGGGAATTGGCTTTTGAGTTTTATGAACCCAAGTTCAGCTCTACCTCTGCCAGGTACCTGCTCTGTAACCGGAGGTAGTTCTGTTTTGCTTCTTCTGGGTCTCTTTCTCATCCATGGAATGAGAACAATAACCAATAGCAGGAAGACTTGTTTGTAGAATTAAATAAAAGAATGCATTTAAAGCCTCTAACCCCTCACTGCTCTTGGGTTTAGCACATGTTAAACTTCCTTCTTCCTGCCCTTGAAGGTCAGGTTTGGATAGTGGCTTGGGATTATAGTGCTATGGGCCAGTGTGCCATCTGATGGCAGAAGGCACTAATTGGAGCCCTGCATGTCAGTGTAAAATAAAAGCTTGGCCCACAAGATAGAAAATCATGGATCCTTTCACTTTCCTTGCTGGTCAGAAGGCTGTGCCAGTAAGTATCCTTGACTGTAAGATAGACCAGCAGGAATCCTTATTAGCAAACAACCTGAATGTATTTATTTGCTTACCTGATTTGTTGCAAAAAGAAACAACTCTGTGATTCCTCTAGGTAAAAGTAAAGATCACTGAATCCGTACCTGGATTTGATTCTGCCTTGACCAATTTATGAAAACTCAGACACGTTCATTTGTCCTTTGGCTCATTTATTCATGCATTTATGTTTGCAAATGTGTATTGAGTATTAATTTATGTCACATCTTTTGCTGGGGACGCAAAGATTAGAAGGCCAGTCTCTACTTTCAAGGAGTTGATAGGCTTATGGGGGATGTATATGTATGCAAAGATTAGCTGGGAATAAATACCAGTAGACATATATCCACGGGAGCCCTCCTTGGTGCTCCTTTAGTGCTGGACTCTTCACTACTGCTTTGTCCCATTCTTTACTGGCTTCTCTCTCACGTGGTAGAAGGTCAATAAAGTATTTCCTAAAGTGAATTTAATTGGTATGGAAGTACCTTGGAAGTAGTAATTACTCCCATGGTTAGAGATAGCCTGGTAACTGTCCTCATCCTCACCTGTCCCCTGTGTGACTCAAAAAGGTTCATGTCCTTTTGAATTTCTATCGTCACTACTGTTAAAGATTGAATAATGATTTACCAGAAATTGATGTAATCAAATATAAATTAATGAACTAAGTCATTTGTTGTCTAAGCAGAAGTTATGAATTAACCAAGAATTGAATTTTAAGTTGTTTTTTATTGTATAGATTGCATAATTTTTAGCATTTTTCTTGCTGTATTCTGGAAATAGAAAAATTTTGAGTGCCTTCTGCCAGTTGGATTACAGAAAGAGGTAGATAGGAACTGAATATAAAACTATAAGTGCAATTTGGCTGAAAAACAGCACTCAACTGAATTTGAGGTAGTTAATACTTAAATTTCTTGATAGTCTTTTAAGATTAAGATACTTGTCAGAAGCAATCACAATGGGAAAAACACTGAGAGTTCTTGTGGTTATTGTCACTCTTGGGTTTCTCTTATCAGTGGGTTCTTTATGAAAATATCCCTTAGCATGAAGGAAACACTATTTATAAACCCTAAGCGTTATATGCCTGGTATCATTTATTTAAAAATTTAATGTTCTTTTGAAAAAAACATCAATTTTGCAATGTTATAATTTCTATAGAAGTAAGACTGTGACTTGACAGTGCTCATATTTTTCTGATCTTTTCAGTATGGCTAAAACTGGTTTACCTGACCATAGTCTTAAGAAAGTTATTTAATTTTTAATTGCTAAAAGTTATCTCCTTCCTTCACATGCTGCTTCTTATCTTTAAAATGACCCAATTATTCTTTTTAATGTTTACTTCTTTCGAGTACTAGATGTTTTCACTTGTAGCACATAGGACACTTAAAGGAATTTTTCCTTGTAGTTCACTAGGTATGGTGGTTTTATTCCCTCAGCTATGTGTTACCTTCCTTTTCCTTCTAACCTCATCTCTCACTTTTTTGTTGTTTTCTTTTCCTCAGATTCCCTACAAAATCCCTTCTAGGCCATCCCCGTTGTTTCTCTTCTTAGTCTTGTCAATCCTCTTTTTCCTATACTGCTGTGTTCCACCTGTGTCCATCTTGTATCCCTTCTTTGCTTCTCTTTTTACCTACCACTGTCTTTCCTGGACTTTATTTTCCCTCCCTCATTACCACCCTTAAATTCTTTAGACTACTCTTGCCAGAAGAGTTTTAGGCAGTTTCCTGGTATTTCTTCCCTTTGGGTATCTACACCCACACATGTACATACTGACTTTAATTTGGGACCGTCTTCTTTGTTTCCTTGCTCCTTCCCAGCAAGGACTTTGTTACCCTCCTCTCTGCATTCTACTGACTTGCTTAGTAAGTGTTTGTGGAAGAGATAGCCTACTTGACATTTTAACTTTTATCCCTACTGCATGTACTCTTATGCTGTAAGATATTTAAGGCTTGCCTGCAGTATTTATCTTGAACAAATTTCCTTTTAATTGTGCTACTACAGAAAATAGTTCTATTTTTAATTGTTGTCTGAGCCTACCATATTGTAAACAAATAATCTGTAGGATGCCTGAGTGGTTCATTCTGTTAAGTGGATGACTCTTGATTTTTGGCCCAGATCATGATCTCAGAGCCGTGAGATGGACCCCACATCAGACTCCACTCTGGGCCAGGGCCTGTTAAAGATTCTCTGTTTCCCTCTTCCTCTGTCCCTCCCACCACCACCACCCCCACCATGGCTCACATGCCTGCTCTGTCCCTTTCTGGAAAAAAAAATAATAATAATAAGTAATAATAAACTAAAAGGGATATTCAGAAACATTAATGAAAACTTTTAGGTGTTAAAATGTTACCTATACTTCAATGCCCACCATAAGTTTTACTGCTTAAAATGAATTAATATCTTCCTATTTTATTCTCATGTTACCATTTTTCTCTATATATTATAACACTAATAAATATTATATATGTCTATCTGTACATGTATTTGTGCTTCCCTCTTAGTTCCTTGAGAACTAAGGAATCATCTTCACATTTCCCAAAGCATTTAGCATGATATCCCACATAGCACAGATACTTGTTGAATGTTTGTCATACTGAATTGAGAGGTGGAAAGGCTATTAAAAAGTGAAAATCCCAAGAATGTTGATACTGAACACATCTCTTCATAAGGCATAAGAAACAAACCTAAAGCAAAGAGTGGGGCTTAAAGTGAAAGCACAAGGTATAGGACATATCTCAGAAAACACTGATTTTTAAAGCCTTAAAATATGTAATGAGTATTTGAATGTTTTACAGCTGAATTTTCATAACTGAGAAAGAGAAAATGTAAATAAAAATATTTGGTAATGACTGAAAGTGTTTAAGTGCACATAAAGTGCTCATTTTTTTAATTAAGAAAGGACACAGAGTAATTACAATAACGAGTAAAACTGTAGAATATGTTTAATTATGTTTGAATTGAAACTTTTGTTTCAATTAAATATAATTTACTACAGTTCACATAGTTATTCCTGCATTTGCATATAATCACAGGCACTAGTTTTATGGTGGAAAATAAAAAATGCCTTCTCTCATCTTTCACATACTTTTTTCTCATGGGGTTAACTGGCTAGTGTCACAGACTGTTTCCTTTCATTTGGGGATTGTAATTAAACAAAGGGATAAAAAAGAAAACAGGGGGAAGTCAAAGCCATGACAGCTTGATTTTAGAGAGCTGGGGAATAAGAAAAAATGTAGTATCACTGGGGGATGAAGGGAGGGACAGTCACAGTGGAATTCTCAAGGAAATGGTTCAAGCAGGTGCCTGTAGCTCTGACCCAGGGAGCACAGGTAGCCTGGGATTCAGAGAGTTTCTCCTTCCGCTCATTGTTTTTCCCAACTAGCCTTCACCCCTTCTCTCAAACACATTTTAACAATGAAAAGTTAGCATGAAAGAGGAATTAATGCACATAGGAATCTGTTTCTCCTGCCGTAATATGAGGAAATTACCAGAGGAGCTATCCTATACGTGCTCTTAAACAGTTAATCCAGTGACTGGTTATACAAGGCTTTTTGGCCCAGTATATCTGAAAGCCTTATCCCATGCTTGTTACAGGCAGACCTCAGCGATATTGTGCAGGTTCGGTTCCAGACCACCGCAATAAAGCAAGTCAAGTGAATTTTTGGTTTCCCAGTGCATATAAAAGTTATGTTTACACAGTACCTCAGCCAATGAAGTGTCCAGTAGCATCATGTCTTAAAGTACAGACCTTAAGTAAAAAAATACTCTCTTGGTAAGAAAAGAAAATGCTAACCATCATCTGAGCTTTCGGTGAGTCAGTCATAATCTGTTTGCTGGCGGAAGGCCTTGCCTCCTCGTTGATGCCTGTTAACTAATCAGGGTCATGGCTACTGAAAGTTGGGCTGGCTCTGGCAATTTCTTAAAATGAGACATGGGATTTGTCCATTCATTGCCTCTTCCCTTCGCAAATGTAGCACGCAGTGCTGTGAAGTCCTTTTGCTCACAGTAGAATGTCATTCAGAATTGGAGTCTGTCCTCTCAAACCCTGCTGCTGCTCTCCCAGCGGAGTTTATGGAATCTTCTAAATCCTTTGTTGTCATTTCAACAATCTTCACTGCGGGAGATTTCATCTCAAAGAAACATTTTCATTGCTCATCCATCAGAAACCGTGCCTCGTCTGTTAGTTTTATCACGAGATGGCAGAAATTCAGTCCCAGCTCCAGGCTCCACTTCTAGGTCTCTTGGCATTTCCACCGCATCTGCGGTTGCTTCCTCCACTGAAGTCTTGAGCCTTCAGTTTGTAAGAAGCACAATATCTGCAAAACGCAATAAAGCAGAGTGCACTAGAACAAGGTCTGCCTACATTTCCAAGTACGTTAGAGTTTTCTTCGCGTAATTGACATCCTTTTTAGTATTACTCATAACTTCCTTTCCATGCTAACTCTCCTAAGGGAACAGGTAACTGTGTTTATAAACTGAAAAACTGGAGAATGAGTTACTTTTATTTCTCCAGGGACTGGGATCGTGTTAACTCTGATAGTAGTTAGTAAAAAGTGCACTTCAGAAAAATTGTGAGGATATATTATGCCTTAAAATCTCTTTGAACAGTTGGCAAAAACTAGATTTATTCTCCCATAGGAACTCAGTGGAATTCTGTTAAAGGGTAAGTTTATCTGCTGTTACTAAGTTTTTATTTTTCCTGATATAAACAGATTAAGGTAAAAATAAGATATTTTTATCAGTTTGAAGCCAGCTAAAATTACTGCTTTACATAGTGTTGTAAAGAATGAATGCAGTGCTTGATTTGATTCAAGTTAAATTCTTAGTTTGTCCTACATCAAGGATAATAGGTACATATTATATACAAATTTGTCAACATATGCATTGCTTTTCTGAAAAGACTGAACCCTTCTGGCTAATAGAGCTGAAAGACTTAGGGCTTCGCTTTGTTCATATTTTATTTTTGAATTGTTAGTCATGAATTTTTAGAGTGTATTTTCTCTTTACATAAGTCTTGCATAAAATGCATATTTTTGATAGTTACAGCATTTCCAATAACAGGAAGAAAAGGAATTAAAAATTATGCTCATTTAATGTTCTGCTCTCCACCAAATTTGTCTGATTTAATCACTTATTATTTTGCTTTAGACTAACAATTTCTGAAAATTTTCTTTAGTACGTTAGGGTGAGATTTAGCTATTTCATAAGGCAAGAAATCAGTCTTGAATTTTGTTTTCCCTTTGGCAGTTCTTGGGCTCAAAATTCAAGATTGGTTTCTTAAACTGGAATGTTTAAAAAAAATGAGTAGTCCTTATTTTAGTTAAAGAATACATACTTTGCCTCCTTAAGTAGCAGTATGAGGTGAGATATAGTAGTCTACATATGTTATATTCGCGTATATACATGTATTTTAAGTTTAAAAATTCAGTGCATTTCTTACCAGATAAAGATTCTTTTTTTTCTTTTTGAAAATTTTTTATTAACATATATAATGTATTATTTGCCCCAGGGGTACGGGTCTGTGAATCGTCAGACTTACACACTGCACAGCGCTCACCATAGCACATACCCTCCCCAATGTCCATAACCCCACCACCCTTTCCGTACTCCCCCTCCCCCCAGCTATTTCCCTGACAAAGTCTTAAGAAAAAGTGGGCTTTTTTGAGAGGTGAAAGGTTTAGGGTATAGGTAGGGAGAACCAGGCATTATACAAAACTTTTAAAAATATGTTACTATATTTATGGTTATCCGTTCATATTTAGTCTTCCCAAGTTATTTGCAATCAGATTAGGGTCCTCTGAAAATCTTACACATCATTTAGCCAGTCTGAATGCAAGCTGTCTTCAACTTAAAAAATAAGTTATATTTCAAAACTTGATTCTGTAACTCCTGTGAAACATTTCCTGAAAGATAGTTTCTTAACTAAATAATGTTATTCGTAGCAGGGTTCCATCTCTGGTTGCTGGGAATCTGTTTTCCTTTCCTTTTAGAAAACACACTTTGGCTCCCAGGAAGGTAATTCGTATGGAGACCAAATTTGTGGGTTTTCCTTTCATGAGGTCCTATAGGCGTAGAGCTCTCTGTCTCCTGCCTTCCCAAGTCTTGGCCTTGGCAGTTGGCCTTGGGTGCTGATGACTAGTGTAGCTGCTGCCACAAAGCTAGCAGGATTTCTGGCATGAGTGCTAGGGTGGGGTAGAGGTAATGGGAGCAGCCTTCCGGAGGTTGTGGATTATTTTAACTTTGGACACCATTTGTAAAACTTTTATTTCCTGTTATTCACTTGAATTTTGCAGCACAAATAAAAGAACACATATAATTTTGATGTAGATTAATTTGTTAGAGATTTGGATACTGTATTATAATATTTAAAATCATGTAATACCTCATATGCCTGTGAGGATGACCCATAGCCATGAGGATTCCAAGGCATATTATTTTCTATACAGTGATGATTCATATCGTTTTAATAGTCTTTAAATGTCCCCTTTGGGTACTCATTATCTTGCTTGATATTACAAAGTAACATACTTGAAATTTTTTTTAGAGCTGAAATTTAAGCTTTTATTAGAAAATCCCATCTTGTAGGATTTTATGCTAATATTTATCAAAAAAAATTAGGTGATGCTGATCTTCAAGTTGCTGCCATAGATTTGGCTTCCCTAGAAGGTTTGACTTTTAACGTATCATTACGTTAAAGAAGATATCATTTATGATATTTTGATTCCCTTTATAAATGATACTTATCAACTCACTGAACACACAGTAGGTTGAGTCTCAACTGTGCTTGTAATAGCACCCAACCAAATGTAATCAATTATTTTAACTAGAGTAAAAGACAGCTGTCAATACTCTTGAAACTATTTCTGTAAAAGAGAAATTTATCACTAGGTTATGGAATTACTGTTATAAATTGTTTCAGTAGTGTGAAAGAAAACGTAAAACTGTTGCCTTCTCTTATACTTCTGTGAAGTGTTACCCCGAGTTTCTCTTGAACAAACAGTAGGAAGTTGTGGTACACTTTTAAGAATGACTAAAATGTGTTTCTCAGGGAGAGCCAATTGCTATTGGGATTATGGGAAAGGGAGAGTGCCTGTACTCATCTACACTCATCCAGCACCACTTGAGAAACATACACCTTAATGGAACTGTTGTTACAAGACTCTAGTCCTTTATCTAGTTTTGGGTATGTCTTGCTGGGACTCTGCCTGTCATTAGGAAGAAGAAATCCCTGTCCCAGTAATAGTGCCTTTATTCCTTTAACTCTTACACAAGTTCTTTTAACTTTGTGCAACTGAGTAATAAGAGTAAACTCTGCCATCTTTGGTCTTTCATTACTATGTTTTGGGTCTACCTCAAGATCTATAAAGTGCACACAAGACCCATTACATCAGGCTCGTATTTAAAAACACTCCAAAACCACAGTTAAATATATACAAATTAGTCAGAACCTTCACTTACTAATTTGTATGCAGAATTCAAGGAGTTAATAGGGAAATCGTCAGCAAAATAGCATCTCACTCCTGTGGTCCCCCTGCCCAGTGCATGCTCCCCGCACCTCCCGTTATAAGAAGTATTCTTAGGTCAAACATATTAAGGATGCCTTAAAATGTTCACAGTGAGGATCCTAAGGCTTTTGAGTGAAAATCTTCCATTAGATTCACCGTATTCCGTATGTTTAGAATGATTTTAATACTAGTTTTAAGGGGAAAAAGGGATTTATGAGTAAAATTCAAGTAGTAGCACAAAATTTCATAGGACAAATTATCTCATTTTTATTGCAATCATTTACATTAATCATAGTTAATATGCTTATTTAAATAATCCTATGATGGACTGTTTTTCCCTACTTCAGGAATTACAAATTGAATTAGAAATTTGTTCAGAGTTGTTTGTTATCTGTTGACTCTTGGTAACTCCAGATTTTTTTTCTATTAGTTGTGTGAATGGCATATGGCAATATCAGTTATTTTCACTTTATCTCAAATTTTAATTGGTTTATAAAAAGATTAGCTTTATACCTTATTAAAAAATAGAATTTCTCATCAGCTCTTTTTTATTTAAATTTTGAAAATAAAAGTAAGCAAAACTTTCTAGCTCCATTTTAGACCTCAACAGATTATTTTCCGACCCTGCAAGTATACAGTAGAAAATTCCTTCTCCTGTCCTAACAAATCCTTTCCCTTCCTTTAATTTCTCACACTTATCATTTTCTAATGATCTTTCCGGTTAGCAAGGCCGCAATTATTTCAACTAATAAATAGTCTTCTCTGCTCAGAAAATAAACCATGAACTTAAATGCATACTTCAGAATCATATTCCCTCTGTCACAAATTTATTTTTACCATTATTTTCCCATTTCTTTCTTGGAAATGCCTGCCATTTTTAGGCAACTTTTCTGACTAAG
Source organism: Taxidea taxus jeffersonii (assembly GCA_003697995.1). NCBI lineage: Eukaryota > Metazoa > Chordata > Mammalia > Carnivora > Mustelidae > Taxidea > Taxidea taxus. Next base: position 47,089 of record ML107832.1, read on the forward strand.
CTTGTATATATCCACCTTTCTAGGACTCCAATAAATTGCCGTTTGTCTCCTTGAACACCATCTGTTCTCAACAGCAGTTCCCTTGAAACACTTACCATATTCGGAAAGTTTATGCTGTTTCCAGCTACCTAGTTTTTTTGAAAGGTTTATTTTTCTCCCTTTTCTTTCTCACCTGCATTAACTTTACTTTTTTCCCACAAACTGGCTTTCTGTTATCTGTATTGAACATGTTGGCCGGCTTTTCTCTGCACCTGT